>JBBPBX010018352.1:15438-37640 GCA_038048925.1 Garcialebias charrua | reverse complement strand
TGCCTACACAGAGTAACACTGACCGTCTAACGGCAGGTACCGCGGAAGGCAAAAGGGAATGCTCAGACGAGAGCACAATCCCTGTGGGTGAACCTCCAACTACAGGTGAGGCAGTAGAGGTCCAACAAGAGAGCCCCCTCTGCGAGCTGAAACAGTTGGCACTCACCGAACACTACCTACCACAGGTAGTCAAAGGTGTTGAGATTCAAGGATCCCACACCGATGATGCTGTTCTGTCCCCTTGGACGGAGAAATCAGCGATCAGCCAAGCTTTCTTTGGAACCTTGGTTAAGAAACAGTTGGGTCTCGGAATGAACAAAAAGGCTTTCCGCTTCCCGTTAGACCCCAACGATAAACAGGTAATGACTGCTAAAGGGATCATTGACCTTAAACTAATCTGGAACCAACGAGAACTGGATCACCCGTTCCTCGTGGTCCCGAACTTACCACATGCAACCTACATAGGCTCCGACATTTTGGTAAGATTAGGTGTCCGAGTGGACGTCAACAACAATGCACTGTGGTCACTAGATACAGCCACGAAGGACTCTCCTGTGTTAACCACAGAGAACCTTAAGGCTGGACAGACCATTCCAGAGGTCTGCCAGGTTGCTAACAGCCATAACACTGTGGTGCCACCTCAGGTTATGAACAAGCCGGTGATGATTCACATCATGAAAGGACAGGCTATTAGAACAAAACAGGCATGCTTTCAACCATCTCCTATGTTTTTCAACTTAGGACTGTCCATGGAGGCCACATGCCAAGTGACCCTCGACGGCAGAACCACGACTGTCGCTGTGTGTAACACGAGCACAGAAGAGGTACTGATCCCAAAGCGCTCACAGCTAGGATGGTTGATCTCTACTGATTTTCATGATTTTGAACTAAGCATTCCATTTCTGGGAGGACTCCCAGAAAACTTGATCCCAAGTCATCATTCGGGGCGAGTCTTGTTCACAAAACCAACACAGGCCATAGCTCTTTTCTCCCCCACTGAGTCCGACCGGGACATTGTCCACAGGTTCGGTTTCAACCAAGGAGAAAGTCTAGGCCCTCAAACTTACAGTGCACTACCTGTTGACAGGTTTTATGACACTGAAGGGGACTCACTGGAGCTCCCCAGAGAACAAGAACCGCTCTCATTTGCTTCACAGATAGACCAGGTGGTCGCTCAGGCCGACGCCTTGGAAACTGATGAAGACAGGGACAAACTTCGCAAAGTTCTGCTAAAATATGAAAAATCATTCTCAACTGACTCGATGGATTGTGGGTTGACCACGCTCCACACAGTGAGCATCCCAACCCCGCCTAATGCTCCCCCTGCATTTGTCAGACAGTACAAGATTCCTCTGGCAGCACATCAACCTATCAGAGAAATCATTAATGACCTGTTAGAAAAAGGTATCATCCGATACTGTAACAGCACTTACTCTGCGCCTTTATGGCCGGTGTTAAAACCAAATGGTAAGTGGAGACTCACTATAGACTACCGAAAGCTAAACAAACAAGTTCCCTTATCCAGATGGCCTATGACGCAACTCCAACAGGAACTGCCCAAGGTCACCAATGGTAAGTACTTCTCGACCCTCGACGTCGCCTCTGGTTTTTGGACCATCCCTGTGCGCGCCGAGGACCAGTACAAACTAGCTTTCACTTTTGGTGGCCGTCAATACACCTTTAACAGGTGTCCCTTTGGCTACGCTAACTCACCTGCAGAGTTCAACATCTTCTTGAACAAAGCATGTCCAGACGCCCACGAGCGTGGAACACTGATCTACGTGGACGATGTCCTTTTGAGGCAGCCAACACTGGACTCACATTTGGCTGAGATCGACCACGTTCTGAATCAGCTGACAACTGCTGGTGCTAAGATATCACTGTCAAAATGCCAATGGTGCAGAACCAAGGTGGACTACGTTGGCCTGCTTGTAGGTCCGGACGGAGTACAACCACAGCTGACTCGCACCCAAGGCCTTGACAATCTCAAAGTCCCCACCAATCTCAAAGAACTACAAAGTTTTCTTGGCGTGTGTAACTACTCGAACCAGTTCATAGAGAACTATGCAGACCTTGCAAAGCCACTGACTGAACTCCTAAAGAAAGACGTTCCATTCGTCTGGACTGATAAACAGCAACAGGCAATGGACGCTCTTATAAACAGGATCAAGTCAGCCCCTTGTTTAGTCTACCCAGACTATAACAAAGAGTTTTACTTGGAAGTGGGCTTCTCAGCTCATTGCATAAGTGCAGGTCTGTACCAGATACACGACAGAGACAAACGTGTAGTAGCCTACGCCAGCAAAACGATGGCAGGCCCCGAGTTGAGATTCTCAGACTGTGAGAAAGCTTTACTGACCACAGTGTGGGCAGTTAAACATTTCTCCAGCTACATTGGTGGACAGAAAATCATTGTGGAAACACAACACCAGCCAGTGACTTTTCTTAACAGTGAACGCATCAGAGATGGTGTGGTGACAAACTCACGTGTTGCAACGTGGCTCATGGCGCTTCAAAGTTTTAACCTAGACATACGTTATGGTCAAAACAAGAAGTCTCATCTGGGGACGGACTTGGCAATCTGCCAGAAGTGTACACAAGATGTACCAGCCACCCAGCCGCCGGTTGAGGTAAAACCCCCAGTAACTGAAGACCCGAATCACCACTTCTTTGATGACAATATCTGCAAAGATATGACAACATTGTACGTGGATGGATCTTCATTCCTCCGCGACAAAATCTGTAGGGCAGGTGTTGGAGGGGTCCTCCTCCAAGACCAGGAACAGATTACATTCAGCTACAAATTAGGCTCTCAGACTTCTCAGTACGCTGAGATTGCAGGAATCCTAATAGCTCTCCAGATGGTAGTAGCACGCTCCATCAAGACGCTAGTCATCTGCACTGACTCTAACTATGCTCGCTTGAGTTTCGCTTGTCACCTCGCTGTGTGGAAACAGAACGGTTTCCTAACAAGCGACAGAAAAGTAGTCAAACACAAAGAGCTTTTCATGGCATGTGATCACTTGGTGACATCACACGACTTACAGATCTACTGGAAGAAAGTTCCAGGTCATTCTAGAGTCCCAGGCAATGACAAGCACTACAATGACATTGCAGATTCCTTAGCCAAAGAGGGAGCCGACGAAGGTCCTCTATGGTCCTTCGACTCCTCCTGGTTGATCAAGACTCTGTCAACACAACCTGCTGTTGAGGTTATGGCAGTCACACGTGCACAGGCCGCGGACAAACCTGCTGACAACGCAGTCTCCGTACGACCCGCACTGACTGACCCTGACATCATCCAACTTCAGAAGTCGGATCCTGCTATCAACTCCATGATACTGTATCTGACTGATCCGGACAAGAACACTCCGTCTAAAGACGAACTGGATTCCGATCCAGACCTTAAAGTCCTTTATCAGCTGCGCAAACAGCTTAAACTACTCAAGGGCATCCTGACTTTCGCTCATGGACCAACGTCCTCACCTGTGTTCGTGGTTCCCCATGACCAAAGGGGGGTGATGTTAGTTCATGCCCATGATCTCCCGTCCGCAGGACACAAAGGAGATAAAGCCACGCTGACGGCATTAAAACAAATTGCCTATTGGCCTGGAATGAAAAAGGATGTCAAGGACTACATTGAAGGGTGCGTGGTCTGTGGCCAGTTTCAGCCAACCAGACCACTTCACAGAGCACCACTGCAAAGCAGAGGCATTGCATTCCCATGGTCTGACCTCCAGATCGACTGGGTTGGACCACTCACTAAGAGCTCTAGAGGAAATAAATATTTTCTCACGGTAACCTGTGCATTTACCAAATGGGTAGAATGCCTACCAGCTCCTAACGACACAGCACAAACAACTGCTATGTTGTTAATGAATCATATATTCTCAAGGTTTGGACTTCCCCTTCGGGTGAACTCAGACCAAGGTACACACTTCACAGGTGAAGTGATGAAAGAACTGTGGAAGACGCTAGGCGTCAAGGCCAACTTTCATGTCGGCTACCACCCACAGGCTTCAGGCCAAGTTGAGAGAGCAAACAGAACTGTGGTGAGTATTTTGAAGAAATACGTGGCTGCAAACCACAAGGACTGGGATGTGAAACTCCCTCTGGTCCTCATGGCCATAAGAGCCACTCCACACACATCAACTGGCATCTCTCCCTTCGAGATGATGACCGGTCGACAGATGACTCTCCCTCTACACCTGTTGTACCAACCAGGCGACGCCGTCATGGCGACAGCCTACACTACACAACAATACATGAAAGATTTGAATGTACACCTCAGAAACACTTTTGCTTTCGCCCAGAAAAACCTGGAAAGGTCCGCTGAAGGACGCAAGGCGTACTATGACCAGAAGGCCTCTCACAATGAACTCCAAGTGGGAGACAGAGTCTGGTACTATACGTTCGCCCCAGCAACCGGGAAAGGAGAGTCCGGGACCGGAACTCTCGCCCGCAAACTAATGCCCAGGTGGACTGGACCTCATCTGATAACAGACAAAGTGTCCTCAGTCGTCTACGAGATCAAAATCAGCAAAGGCCGCAAAGAGCCAATTGCTAAATGGGTACATCGAAATCAGATCAAACCTTACAAGGCGTTCAATGACTCCACAAAAGACAAAGATCTCACAAACTCACCGACTTCATGGGATAATAAGGTCGTCCAAACACAAGTTAGTAAATAAACTAATCAGGTTTAAACTACCATATTTCCCACCCTATAAGTCGCATTGTCCAACTTGAACTTAGAAACGCTAAGTCCAACACCCACAACAAAAACTAATCTTAACAACCATTTAAATCCACAAGATTTAAGTTGACCTCGGTCATAAAGTTGAGACCTGTTTTCTTGTGTGTTGCACTTTGGAATCTGACGACAAGAGTGTGTCGAAGCAGTGAAACGTTGTTTCCTTGTTGTTTAGTCATTACTGTTGTCATTATTTGAGATATTGTTGTGGTTCTGGACACTCCCAGCCAAAAAAGGTTTTGTATTAACATTGATTAATGCATAAGATGGATTTAACTATGCCAACATGCAGTTCGTTTTGTTAAATCTCAACCGTTGAAGAGTCAATGTAGTTTAAAGCTACTCAAGGTACCATAAACTACACTGGCCTCACGATTTCTAAATTGAACCGATTCGATCGTTTCTATTCTAGATTATCTATTCATTTTGATGAGTCTCGCCATAGACTTCAAAATTTATTAGGTACACCAAATCCTACGTCGTTCGTCTAAAAGACAACAGACATTTAGATCAAACTATATTTCATTTTTCTACTTTAGTTTAACCTAAACTAAGTAATGAATGGAGGAATAGTTTGGAATTAGAGGCCTTCGTTACAGAAGCCCTCCAAAATTCTATAGGTATAGATCCCTATATCTAATTTACAGAATTGATCCACCCCTTAATTGGTAATTATAGCTGATCTAAACCATGATAGCTTACATACCAGGTGCATATAGGTAGGGCCTAATGTAAAATCCCAATCATAAGCCCACCTAAAACCACATAATTGCATGACACATAGAACCAGAGTGGCACTGACTGGAGACCAACCAGCCAACAACCTTCGATGTGGGGACCTGCAGCTCCAACGCTTGGTCTTCAACCTTCATCCAAGGATCGCCTCCTCTGCGTCAATCGAGGGATCCCCTCTACATGCTGATTATGAAAACAATTGTTGCTGATCAATCAACAAAACTAATCGTTGTGGATTTACTGCTGTGGGATTACCGCTGTGGATTATAAGACTTTGTTTTCCAAAGGATCACAGACTTTGTTTTCCAAGAGTTAACAGACTCAGTTTTCCGAGGGATTAAAAGCTTACCGCAATGGGATTACCTACGAACAGTATGGAAGTTCCAAAAACTTTATGGGATTATAATTTTTGATTTTTTCTTTTCCACTCGCCGGATTACTTCAAGATCAGAGACAGTTCAAGGTTTCCTTTCGTGTTGGACCCCATCCCCAACGACTGGCGATGGCTTCCAAAAGGGGGGAGATGTAGTGGACATGACCTTGTCCACTTTTAAGACACCTGTGTACTTTTGAACTGTCCAGTGATGACCTTTACTGACCTCTCAGTAAAGCAGGACATTTAACACAATTATTCCATTAGTTATAATCTGAGGACATATAGTCACTAAAAGAGACTATTTCTATATCTTGATTTTATTCTAATGTAATCAAGAATAACTTTTCTCATTTTCATGATATGTGCTTTTATGCTGTGTTATTCTGAAATGTGTTAATTACTGTCTTCACTGCTGTGTTTAAAGGTGAAGCCTTCGGGTCACAGAGACCGGACGGTTTTGTTTAGAAACTCAGAGACAGTCTGATGAGCAGGGCTCCAGCGTTATCTGTCTTTTTTCCTAAACATTTCTCTCTGCTGCTGGCTTGTAACCTTGGGTTTGATAAAGCAAGTGAACTCCTCTCTGTGTTCCTGCTTTTAAGTTCTAACTGTGCGGAAACGCTTCAGTCTTTGAATGGACAAAGAGTTTGAATGGACGGAGACCTGAAAGCTCTCTGCCTTGCAGCTGGTCAAGCTTGGTCAAGAGCCAAAGACTAACTTGTCAGCTAGAACTGATGGACGTCTCCATCCAGTTCCCCGAGCAAAAGCTCCAAAGTTCTTAATGAACTTCCTTTGAGAAACATCTCGTCTTGAAGTCAGCCAGAAGCTGCCACATGTTTCTGACGGCTGACGCGGATCCGAGGAGACGTTGGAAGTAAACGACCAGTTCAGACGTACGAGGGCCGGAAGGACTCCGTGCACCTGGGAGGCTGGCAATATCTTTATCAGACGCATCGTCAAAAGGTAAAGAGCGGTTTACAAACGTACCTGGGATTTAGCCGAAGTCGGATGGAATGTGTCATCTCTGGTTACACTCGAGATAAATAACTTAATCTCTCCAACCTCTTATTCCTCCTACTCTTTCCCCTCTCTATCTAAGCTGGAAACTATATTTTTAAGCTAAAAGAGCCCACAGACTAAATATGTTAACATCCAATATTTATGTCTGTTGTGTTGAATTTAAGTGTGCTGACGTTTTAAATTGAAAGAAAGTGAAATCATGTCAATCAAGTGTAATGGTGTTAATTTAGTTGATTTATTCTAAATAAATGATAGTGTCTCTTTGACATATCAAACTAAGTTAACGTCTTTGTCACTTAATGGCTCTGTTTATTTATCCATCATAAAGATCACAGAAATATTGAATAAACTGAAAAAGAAGAGAATCCGTGAATTTACTATTCAATCTGAATAAGTAAATTAATTAAGGTAAAAAGGAGGTCAGTATTAAACTGACCCCCCCTTTAACCCCTTTACAACACCATGGTAAAACAGTTTGAACCCTGCTCCAATACTGCGAGCCTTGCTGCCCTTCCACTTGGTCTCTTGGACACATAAAACATCTACCTTTCTTCTCTGCATCATGTCAGCCAGCTCTCTACCTTTGCCTGTCATTGTCCCCACATTTAGAGTTGCAACCCTCAGTCCTACATTCTTCACTTTCCTCCTCTCCCTCTGTCTCCTGACACGCTTCCCTCCTCGGGGTCTTCGACTAACAGTAGTACAATTTCCGCCGGCACCCTGTTTATCAACAGCACCGGTCCTTGACTCTGTCTGATAGGGAATTTAAGAAAGTACCTCTGATAGTGAGGTCGTCCCAGCGCGTCTTTGCTGCCATGATGTGGAATCGTAGTGCATGCTCCAATACCGGCTTCCTTCCTTGACGGAGGTTCAACAGATGTTTGACGGCGTCCTCCTGTTGCAATGGGTGGTCAAAAGTCATTGAGAAGTCCTTGAGGAAATCAGAGAAGGTTAGTAACTCCAGAGAATGTGAAGATAGGTGTGCTGTAACACAGCTAAGAGCGTCACCCTTTAACTGACTGATCACAAAAATAATCTTAGCAGCGTCTGTGGGATACGTACGAGGGGCTCTAGAAAAAGCCAGACGACATTGAAGAATAAATCCAGCATAGTGATCAGGGTTACCACAAAAGAACTCTGAAGGCCTAAAAACAGGTTTGTTTAAAGGTGTTGTTGATCCAGCAGTAGTATTAATAGGAGAGGGGATCAGGTTGAGTGGCCCGTGGGGCAGGAAGAAGTTGTGCGAGTTTCTGATTAGTATCAAACATCATACCTCCAAGTTCTATGAGGTTGTATTGGTCGGTTTGTTGTTGGGAAGCTATCTGTTGTAATTTGGATTCCAATAAGTCAAGTCGTGTAATTTGAGGATCCATAGCCCTCTGAGGGGGTTCTCCCCCCAGTCGCGTTCTCAGTCTGCTTGTTTGGCTGAAGCATTTCGGTCAAGGTATTGATAACAACCCAGATGAACAGACTGAAAGATAACAGATTCAGAGGTAAAAACAAACAATGATTTATTTACAGTGGTAATGGTCAGTCCTCATCCACAGGGGATAACTCACAGACAATCTAATGAGTATGAGGCTCACTTAGGAATCCTCCTAGTAGGTCCAAAGAGTTCTCGGGGGAGCACGGGTGGAGCGTGGAGGAGGAAAGTCTCACTGGAAAAATATTTGAAGAGGTCCTGAGTTGAAGTCTTAACTTCAAGGAAGTTCAGCACAGGAGGTCCACAGAGCAGCCAGGAGTCCAAGATGTTAGGCACAGATGGACCAGGGTCTGTAGTGTCACGAGGAGAAAAATCACAAGGGTAAGAATGGAAACTACAAGGATTAACACCATGAGGCTGAGAGCACTTGTACCATAAAGTAGGTATGCTTCAGCACTGAAAGAAGCCAGCCAGCAGTCTTAAATAGTCCTGGAGCTGATTGGTGGAGATGGCTGACAGCTGTGACTCCTTAACTCGACCTCAGGTAACAGGAAATCTGTGCAAGGAAGCAAAAACAGGAAACCCCACACATGGTAAAAAGAGATGGAAAAGGACAGAGATGGTTGGTGTGGGTTTACTCATAGCCCCCTAGCTTGGTGCCTTTGTGTTGGAGTTTTCCCCAGTAGGGTAGTTTCCTTGTACTTTCAAGTGGGTGGATGGGCTAATTGTGATCAGCAGTTCAGAGTATCCAGCCTTCCTGGAGTCCTTAGCAAGGGTTCATGGAAGGTGCTTCAGTTGGGGACTCCTTTATTCTGCTGGGTTACTTCAGTGCCTAAATGGATAATGACAGTGTGACCTGGTGGGGCGTGATTGGGAGGAAGGGGCTCTCTGATCTGAACTTGAAAGGTGTTCTGTTATTGGACTTCTGTGCTAGTCATGGTTTGTTAAAACAAACACCATGTTTGATCATGTTTGATTCAGTGAGGCTTTGGATAGAGCTTCTCCATCAACTCTGAAAAAGATTCTGGCAAGCCATCTGGAAACTGAAGTGGGCACTTTACCAACACTGTGTATAGTGGAGGTGGGGCGCTGTTGTTTTCAGGTGGTGGAAAGAATACTTCTCTGACCTTCTAACTCCCACCATGTCTTTCAAAGAAGAAGCTAAGTTAGGCGACTTGGAGGTTGGTTCGTCTATAACTGGGGTTGCGGTCACCGAGGTGGCTAAAAAGCGTCATGACAGCAGGGCTCTGGGGTAGATGAGATCTGCACCGAATTTCTCAATGTTCTAGATTAAAGCCCGATTGATATAGAAATATTGTCTATTGCCAATACCAATATTGGGATGGGAAGGCTAATGCCGATAACCAATTTATTGGCTGAATTGTTTTAGCTTTGTTTACCCTCAAGGATCTAAGTAAACAGCTACTTTTAAACCTGTTTTAACCCTTGAACTCTTGAAATAGTCCTAACAGTTCTCAACATGTGTTCACATTTTCTATTCTCCACTATTCACCATAAAGTTATCAAGTGTGTTACAAAAATATACATTTAAACAAAGAAACACCCTTTCATGTTCATTGTTTAAACAGTCAGTCACATACAGTGAAGGCCTAATTAGTATTGCTCACAGTGGCATTATTTATTTATTTATTTATTTATTTATTTATTTATTTATTTATTTATTTATTTATTTATTTATTCAGAGAAGTGGATTCCAGACAAACAGTGCATTTCATTGAGGACAACAAAGATAATGTTACTAACACTGATATGTTTTACCTCTACGTTAGATTTATTGTTCTGGCTAAAGTCTTAACCAGATTAGGTTATCTAAACGTTAGCTTGCTAACTTGAGTGGCACATAGCTATTGACGAGTGGGTTGGAGGATTGACGAAAACTTATTACTGTATTGTTGATTTTGTTTAGTTTACTGATTAGTTACAATAAACTTACCATGCTATGTTCAGCAAAATACTCTACACAATATTTAGTTGCTCGCTGCTTCGGCTGTGTTGAAAGTGAAAGTGCATGGCCATGACTCGAAAGTAGACTGCATTCACCCTCTATTGGATACATTGTACAATTATGCTTTTTGCAAGTATGGACACAACTTCTTCCAAGCATTTTAGGGGTGGCATTTAGAAGTGTTGATATCAACACATAATGGGCTAATTATCACAATACAATATGTTTCCAAACGCCTATATCAGCCTAAAATATTGCCCCTAATGACATGTTGGCCAGTCTCTAGTTTGGACATCTTTTAGGGATGCCCTATGGATGCCTACCTAGAGAGGTTTTACGGGCAATGTCCAACTGGTATTGACCCAGATGAAGACCCAGGACAAGCTAGAAAAATTACGTCTTTCAACTGTCATAGGAATGTTTTAGAGTCCTTCTAGAAGAGCTGGCTGTGGGAAACATATGTCTGGACCTTACTGCTTAAAATACTGCCCTCGCAACCCAACTGCAGAACAAGTGGAAAATAATGAATGGATGGATAGTTCAAGCGATTCAGAGAAACAAAACACAACAGAGGATCAATGATTTATTAGAAAATATGTTTAATGTGATGTACTGTAATGATATTGCTCTTAGTTGGCTATTTTGTTGTGTAAAACTAGAGTCCTTGTTTTAAAAAAAAAGTGCTAGTGTAGTACTGGGTCCTCTATAGTTGAAATTTTTAATGTGCTATAAAGTTACATGCTTGAACCAACACTGTTTGATTGAATTAGACAAAATTATTAGACAGCATGAGGCAAGTTTCTGTCATTATGCTGACGACTCATCAATATTTATCCATGAAAAGTGAATAATCCAATCAGTACAGTTTTATGATATTCAATCAGTTTTGTTAAGAAACAAAAATCTGGAGGAAACTTAATTTTCTACTTTTAAATTCAGACAAGACCGAGACTGTGGTTGTTGGACCTAAATGTCTTATGAGCAAACTGTGCAGCCTCTCACTTAACCTGGATAGCATTAGCTTGTCTTCCAGTACCAATGCAAATAATTGTTCTGTTATTTTGACAAGATTTTATCTTTTAATCTTTGTATAAATAATTTTTTTGAAATTCTGCACATTTTTATGCTTAGTAAAGGTCACTTGTGACATGAATAGCATTTTGATAGTTTTCTAAGTGTTAATTTGAAGTATATGACTCAGACAGGTCCATGAATATTTGATGCATAATTATTGAACAGTACTTAGAGAATTCCTGTACAAATGTAAAACAATGGACACAATCAGACTGTAGAAAACCAATAGACCTATAGTTTATCTTGTAAAATGGAGTTGTCATAAAGCACCGGTGTACTTATTGTACATCTCTCTGTTCATAATGTGCATATTTTCTGAGAGTTACTGTGACTCTGGTAAAATATATATTAAAATCATACAAAGTATAATTACCACCATCAAGATGCTCCATGAGATAAAAATACATGGAACAAAGATCTTCCTTTATTAGCTGTCAACATTCCCATGAACAAATGCGCAAATAAATGGCTAGTATCACACAGGGAGCAAATGTGCTCCCTATGAAACTGCACAAATGGGCTGTGTGTGTGTGTGTGTGTTTGAGAAAAGAGAGGAACAAAAGCAGAATGGTGTGGTGGGAGTAGGGAGGGGGCTCGTGTGTGAAAAATCATCACCAGTTCAAATGCAGATATTGTGGCGGCCTCACACTCTTGTCAGTGTCACCCACCATTCGTCACTGTCTGCAGGCCTGCCTCTCATTAAGTGGCTCCGCTCGGGCGACAACTTAATTTTCTTAAGAGGAGAAGACACCTGATTCAATTGTACGCCTATTGCAGATTTGTTTTCCCTGTCTAGGCCTTGCTAGGAGTACATGACTCTGAACAGAAATACATTCCAACTACATTAAATGTTATGAACAGGACTCCCAGACATATGATTCATGTCTTCCTCCCATGTGTTCAATCCTCACATTGCCCTTTGTGTAACTCTGATCAGCTGGGCTGGAAGGCGACTGCTTTAGCTGCTGTCAGTGTTAAACCTTTACAAAAGTATTTTTAAGCTCTTTTTATTGGTCACACACAATATTGTGGTTTTAATGCTAAGTTAAAAAAAAATATTTTTAAAAAATTGACTGAATGCAGAGAACACATAGAAATGCCACCAAGCCTCTTTTGTAAAAAAGACCATTATAATTCTATTCTGACTGTGATAGCCTAAACCAGGGGTCACCAACGTGGTGCCCGCGGGCACCCGGGTGCCCTCAAAGACTATTTGAGGTGCCCCCGGACCTGTTCTAAAAATAGCACAACTCACTACTAAGCTGCATTTAAAATGTCATTTTATTCAGTTGTTATTCTTTTTTTGTATTTATATATATTTTATAATGTCTATCTTAAAAATATGTTCTTAAAAATATGTTTATTATAAATTTTTTTCAATTTGCGCTTTGTTATTTCCGAAGAGTTTATCAAACTGGTGCCCTTTGTATGACTCCGTACCCACGAAGTAGCTCTCAGTTTCGAAAAGGTTGGTGACCCCTGGCCTAAACTAATGCTACTAAAGCACTGAACAACAACAACAAAAAAAGTTAAATCGTGTGTGTTTATTTTTTTCTGTTATTAGCTAAACGTACTGTATCATGAACTAAACAACAGAGCCTAACAAAACTCAATAGGATATAAGATGCACACCGAGCACAAATTAAGTTTTAGATCAGCCTAATTCAAGATGGTCAAAACAGCTGGGCAAACATAAAAATGACTATCTTTTTTTTTAAATGACAGCTGAAATTGGTGTGGTAGTAGCTGAGTTATGCTGGTGAAGATTCTCAGTCGTCCAGGACATGATAAATCAAAAAGGTGTTCAATACAAGATCAACTGGACTTTATTTGTAACAGAAAACGTTTCGACTCCCATCCAGGAGGCTTTCTCAATTCCATGAACAATAGTAGCTGAGTTATCTTATACATATATTCTAAGGGCTAAGTGATTACAGAAGATTATTATTTTAAATGTTGCTGTGCATGGTGGGAAGTTCTATTGAACAATTTAGTTTTATACTAATTATACCAATTTTTATTTAGTTTTATACTAGTTGAGTTCTGATACCTAATAAAATTAAAATGTGTTTTCCAATACATTTGTGAAAAAATAGTCATGTTTTTTTTTTGGGCCTGGTTATTTATAACTTAATACAGAAAACCCAAAGCTCTTTAAATTTTTACAAAATCTTTTGAACCATTTCAACATGACTGCTCCTCAGTCCTCTGTCTTTTAACATCAGACAGTTTAAGGTGTTTTTTTTTCTCTCCTCTGTGTCAGTGTGAGTAAGACCTCCACTATCTATTTGACTGCTGGTCTCTGTAGCTTACCCCCCACCTGCACCTGTCAGTCAATCGGTGGCCGATTGAGACCTGTGAGAAACAGCTTTTCCACTTGTACAGACCTGAACATATAGATGTTGTAATTTTGCTGTCACGGCTTTCATCTTCTAATATCTGCTCTGTGAGTACGTTTTAAACCAGATGCTCACCAAGTGCCACACAAAAGCCTCATTGTTAAGTTTTTGTTTTTTTCTGTTTCTTTCTTTCTTTGTTGCTTGGTTTTAATGCACATCCTGTCATTTAGACAAACAACTCAGTTATTGATTGTCCAATAATCCCAACAGAATTCAACATATGTTTATCATTAGATATATTTAAAGGTCCACTGACATGATTTTTTTACTATTCATCAAATTGCTCAATATATATATATATTTTATCATTTAAATATGTTCATTTTTGCAAACAAAATGATAAATCACTTTAATTTTGCTTTAAAAGGGATTTTGAACTTCAAGCCGTGTTTAATCATGGGAAATCCGATTACACGCGAATCTGTGACGTAGTATGAGGCAGAGCTCTGGGCTTGTCACAGTGCATGGGTGTGAGCAGCTCGACAAGAAGGTAAGTCTGATACAGCATCAGACCTAAATTAGATCCTGTTGTTTCTTGTTCCATCATCCAAACTATTTTCTGCTTCCCAAAATGAAGACAAATAACTCAAATCTTCACATAGATTGCTAAATTCATCGGGTTTTAACTACACCTGCTTTTTCCTCTTCAGAAACTAAACACGGGGTCGAGCATTTCATCCCTACTACGGGACCGCCCGTTTTTGCACGTGCACGCCGCCTTGACGCTGTTAAACTGGCCATCGCTAAAGAGGATTTTGGTACCATGGAGAGGTTGGGTATTGTTAGTCAGAGTCAGAGTCAGAGTCAGAGAGAATTTATTGTCATTTGCACCGCATGTAGTACATGTGTTGAAAACGAGATTATGTACACAGGGTCCCAGTTACATCCAACAACAAATGCAAGAGAAGAACAATAATAACATCTAGGATTAACTAAGAGAGACATCAGCTAGTAATACACTAAGCCCTAATGTAGTAGAAAAACATCATTATAAACAGCAGCACGAACATGAGCAGATGGTCACAGATGAACGCAGATAGTCACAGATGAACGCAGCAACAAGAAACAGATCAGTATCAACATGATGTGACATTTTGCAGTGTTTATTCTTATTATTTATTTATTCATGAGTCTGACAGCCTCAGGGTAGAAGCTGTTCCTCAGTCTAGTGGTTCTACATTTGATGCTCCTCAACCTCCGTCCCGAGGGGAGTGGTGCAAAGAGTGAGTGTGCTGGGTGAGTGAGGTCTTTCATGATGCAGGTGGCTCTTTTTCTGCATCTGGAGGTGTAAATGTCTGTGATGGTGGGGAGACTGACTCCCACAGACTTCTGTGCAGCCTTCACCACTCTCTGCAGAGCTTTCCTCTCTGCAACTGTGCAGCCTCCATGCCACACGTTGATGCTGGAGCACAGGATTAACACAGTATTGTTAGACGCTCTAACAGCCCGTGGGCCTCCCCCCTTCACATGGTACCAAAAGCAGATGGGTCGTGGCGCCCATGTGGCGATTTTCGCCGTTTAAATAACGTGACGACGCCTGATCGCTACCCCATTCCGCACATTCAGGACTTTTCTGTTCGGTTGTCGGGTGCTTCCATTTTTTCTAAGGTGGATCTGGTGCGCGGCTACCATCAAGTCCCAGTGCAGTCCAGCGATGTACCTAAAACTGCAGTAATCACCCCCTTTGGGCTTTTTGAGTTCCTCCGCATGCCGTTTGGACTAAAGGGGGCAGCACAGACTTTTCAAAGGCTGATGGACTCCGTGTTACGTGGCCTCGATTTTGTGTTTGTCTATCTGGACGACATTTTGGTGGCCAGCTCGTCAACCGAGGAGCACCTGTTGCACCTGAAAGAAAATTTTCAGCGCTTGGATGCACATGGCTTGATCATTAATCCGGTTAAGTGCCAGTTTGGTTTACCGGTGATCGATTTTTTAGGTCATCGAATTTCCGCGCAGGGTGCAGTTCCATTGCCTGCCAAGGTGCAGGCGGTGGCAGAGTTCCCACGTCCTCTGGTGGTTAAAAAGTTGCAGGAGTTTTTGGGCATGGTGAACTTTTACAACAGGTTCATTCCCAATGCAGCCCATCTCCTGCAGCCTCTCTACGAGGCCCTGCGCTCAAGAAAGCCGACTGACACAGTGGTTTGGACCCCGGACCGGATCACTGCTTTTGATGGTGCTAAGTCCGCGTTAGCTAGCGCGGCACTCCTAGCCCATCCAGATTCAGAGGCCCCGATTGCGCTGACAACTGATGCTTCAGATATAGCTGTGGGGGCCGTTGTAGAGCAACGCGTTGGCGACGCATGGCAGCCGTTGGCATTTTTCAGCCGTAAATTGCGGGACTGCGAGCGCAAGTACAGCGTTTTTGACCGCGAGTTGTTGGCGCTGTTCTTAGCTACACGGCATTTTCGTTTTTTGCTGGAGGGTCGTTCGTTTACGGCTTATGTGGACCACAAACCACTCACGTTTGCAATGTCTAAAGTTTCGGAGCCCTGGTCAGCGCGTCAGCAACGGCACTTGGCGGCCATTTCAGAGTTTACAACGGACGTCCGCCATGTGGCTGGAAAATCCAACTCAGTGGCAGACTGTCTGTCACGGGTGCTCGTTTGTCCTGTGCTCCTCGGGGTAGATTTTTCTGCCATGGCCGCTGACCAACCGGGAGACGCTGATATAACTGCCCTTCGTGCCGGCGTTTCAGGGCTTAAGCTAGAGGAGGTCAAATTGGGAGAGGGCGGTCCTTTGATCCTGTGTGACGTTTCCACAGGCCGGACACGCCCAGTGGTTCCATCAGGTTGGCGCCGCCGCATTTTTGACTCTGTTCACTCTCTCTCGCACCCAGGTGTGCGCGCGTCTGTGAAACTAGTCAGCGCACGTTTTGTGTGGCCTGGTTTACGCAGAGAGGTGAGGAGTTGGGCAGCGGCTTGCGTGGCTTGTCAGCGTGCCAAGGTGCACCGGCACACTAAGGCACCACTGGAACCATTTCCCATTCCAGCCAAGCGTTTTGACCACGTGCATGTGGACTTAGTTGGTCCCCTGCCCCCATCACGGGGTTTCACACACCTGCTTACAGTGGTCGACCGCACAACCAGGTGGCCGGAGGTCGTTCCTCTTTCTTCCACAACTACCTCCGACGTGGCTGGTGCGTTCCTCTCCACTTGGGTTGCCCGTTTTGGTGTGCCCTCGGACATCACTTCAGACAGAGGTCCCCAGTTTATTTCAGGGCTCTGGTCCGAGATGGCGCGCTCCTTGGGGGTGCAGGTGCATCGCACTACTGCCTACTAGTGCATTAACAGAGTAACCGAGTTTTCGACAGCTCGAGTGCTTTGACTTCTATCGAGGCTTTTTTGTCCAACTCGGGTACCCGTAGTGACGTCACATTTCACATTTCACAGCGCGCGGGGCAGCTTTTAGCTTTTAGTAGACGCTACAAAATGGATTCCTGTGTGCGCACGGATGTTAATGGAGCAGGCCGTCTTGTCAAAAAGGTAAAACAGTTTATAATTTTATAAAATGCGCTACTTCGTGTTGACTTTCTTTGTAGTAGATTGTGACAGCAGAGGGCAGTGTTGCAATGCAGGTCCCATATACAGTATAACACGGCCAAAACGGCTTCCTTTCTCTCGTTTCACAAAGAAAAAGAAACAAATATTCATCTCTCTACAGCTACCAAAAATCTATAAACACAATCTCTAAAAGTAAACCTAAATTGCACAGCTGCAGGCGGTGGTACGGTGTGGCTGTAGCCCCATTTGTTTTTAAGTTTCGGTTTTCATCGCCTTACTTTCACTTTTAATATTATTAATATAACTAATAGTTTTGTTTTTCCTGTGACTTATGTGCAGTATGATAAATGATAGGAGCATAATAAATGCTCCCAATGCTTTGTTGGTCTTTTTTTTCTTTTTGTAAAGACGTTTTTAGGCATTTATATTTATTTATTTATTTTGCATCGTAAGACACTGTGACGTCATCGGCTACTCGAGCGTCGTTCGAGTTTTTTTATGTTAATGTCGAGGTTAAAAATTATGTACTCGTTCAACCCCTACTGCCTACCACCCTCAGGTTAACGGGTTGGTTGAACGTTTCCATCGGTCTCTTGAGGCGGCGTTACGCGCTGCGCTAACAGACGTTGGCTGGGTGGAGCGTTTGCCGTGGGTGCTGCTTGGGTTGCGATCAGCTCCTAAGGAGGACCTCAACGCTTCATCAGCCGAGTTGGTTTTTGGTCAGCCTTTACGAATCCCAGGGGAGTTTTTGTTAGACGTTGCCGCTCCACGGTTCCCCGAAGCGGTGGACCCCTATTCGCAGAGTAGTCTTTTGGTTCCGGGTCCTGTGCACCATTGTTTCCCGCAGGCGTTTGTGCCCACAGCACTCCAGTCTGCCCGTTTTGTTTTTGTGCGACGTGACGCCCACCGTTCGCCCCTCCAGCCTCCGTATGACGGGCCGTTTCGGGTGCTCGAAAGGGGCGCGAAAAGTTTTGTTTTAGACATGGGTGGGCGTAGAGAGCTGGTTACAGTGGACCGCCTGAAGCCAGCCTATGTGTTGGCTGATGATGAGGTGTTGCCGGCTCAGGTTCCTAGACGCGGCCGCCCTCCTGCTCGACCCCATCTTCCGTTTTCTCCCCCCAACTGTGTTCCTCCCCTGTGGCACAAAATGTTGTTCCTGCACGGGTGCCAGCTGTTTCTCCGCCCCCGAGTCGACGCAGTCGGTTCGGCAGGTTGATTAGGCCCCCTGTGAGAGACTGATATGTTTTGTATTTGCCCTTCTGGGTGTTCGGGGGGGGGGGCTGTGTGGTGTGTTGGTGAGGTATATGGCCTCATCTCTCTCTCACCCAGTAGGAGGAGCCAGCGAGGTGCTCCCCAGGTTTTACGAGGTGAAGAAGAAGAAGTGTTCGTGTGTAAATTAATTCATTCTGTTTCTGGTTTTGACGCTCGAAGGATTAAAGGCAACTGCTCGCAGATCAGTTTGTTTCTCCTTCACACGCTACGATATGATCGTTTCTGGGGGCCATCCTCTCCCCCGTCGACTCCTCCCAGGCAAAACAGCCAAAAATGGTTCAAGACTTCAAGGTTCATACTCATCTCCAAAATTAAAGAACTAAAGAAATAGCATTTCCTACGAAAATGCAGTGTGAATGCCTATTGCAGAAGAACTCACAACAGCTGAAATTAGTTTAAAAAACATGCTGAAATGTAGCTGAAATTAAGAACAAGTCTAAATTTGGAAAAGAACGCAGAAAGAACACACATTTGCTGAAATAGGTTTAAATAAATGAGTGCAAAACTTAGGAAATAAGCTGATAAAATCTGAAATTAGTAAAATATATCTGAAAAGTAACTGAAAAAGCAAAAACATGCTTAAGCTATAAACAGCTGAAATGAGCTAAAAAAATGTGGAAGTAGCTGAAAAAGCTCAAATTAGCATAAAAACAGCTAAAGTAGCTGAAATGGCAAGAAAAGCTGAAACTAGCTCAAAAAAGCTGAAAGAAGCATAACAAGCTGAAATCAAAGTACAGGTAGTCCCCGACTTACGAGCGAGTTCCGTACCTACGGGCCGCTCGTATGTCCAAAAATTCGTAAGTAGGATCACCCAAAAAAAAAACTTTTTTTTTAATAGAATTAATACATGTACAGTACTGTACAGTCACCAAGCACTTAGCCTATGCTAACACAGTTTTTAAAGATGAAGGAGTAAGTTGAATTGTCTCCCTTTCACATAAAGGGAGCTAGCTCCCTTTATGGGAATGGAGCCTGCATGGAGGAGGGACACAATTCAACTCACTCCTTCATCTTTAAAAACTGTGTTAGGATAGGCTAAGTGCTTGGTGACTGTACAGTACTGTACATTTATCTATTTATAAAAAATATACTGTACAGTATATATATTAGGGGTGTAACGGTACGCTAAAATCACATTTCGGTTCGGTTCAACTACAAGGAGAGCTCGGTTCGGTTTATTTTCGGGTTTTTTCGGTACAAATTTTTTATTATTTTTTTTTACAAAATAAAGACTTACAAAATTTTTATTTTGAAAATGTGCCAAAAATATGTTTGTATTGTATTGTAGTAATAAATAAAAGTGACCCATTTGGATGACCACCAGCCTGATCAAGAAAGGTCATCAAAGACTCTACTTCCTCAGACGGCTGAGACGAGCTGGTCTGAGCAGCCCAGTTCTCACCTCGTTCTACAGGTGTGCAGTGGAGAGCATCCTGTGCTCCAGCATCAACGTGTGGCATGGAGGCTGCACAGTTGCAGAGAGGAAAGCTCTACAGAGAGTGGTGAAGGCTGCACAGAAGTCTGTTGGAGTCAGTCTCCCCACCATCACAGACATTTACACCTCCAGATGCAGGAAAAGAGCCACCTGCATCATGAAAGACCTCACTCACCCAGCACACTCACTCTTTGCCCCACTCCCCTCAGGACGGAGGTTGAGGAGCATCAAATGTAGAACCACTAGACTGAGGAACAGCTTCTACCCTGAGGCTGTTAGACTCATGAATAAATAAAAATAAAATAAAAATAAACACTGCAAAATATCACATCATGCTGATGCTGATCTGTTTTCTTGTTGCTGTGTTCATCTGTGACCATCTGCTCATACAGACTCGTGTTCGTGCTGCTGTTTATAATGATGTTTTTCCACTATATTAGGGCTTAGTGTATTTCTAGTTGATGTTTTTCTTAGTTAATTCTAGATGTTATTACTGTTTTTCTCTTGCATTTGTTGTTGGATGTAACTGGGACCCCGTGTACATAATCTCGTTTTCATCACATGTACCACATGCGGTGCAAATGACAATAAAGACTCTCTGACTCTGACTCTGATTTTAAATAAACAGCACTCTACAATAAATAAACTATACTAACAATAATAAAAATCTTAATAAATACAATAACAGTCAGAACAATAAGCAGCAACAGACTGTTTACAATCTAACTAATCAAGTTTTTGTTCAGTAGCAGCAGTGTGGCTGTATTTGTCCTCATTACTGTACTCACAACTTCTTCTTGGTGGGACAGGTGGGACTGTGGGAACAGTTCAGAGTTCAGTTCAGTCATCACTTAGCTGCAGGTGGATTTACCTCTGTCACAGACTGGAAATAAAAAACAAAAGAGATTTAAAAAAAACAAGTTAATAAGATTATGATTTAAAAAAAAAGATTATTTAGATAATAATAAAACAATACCTCTTGAACAATTGAATCTCTCACTCTTCATCATCATGGCAGGCAGGGCTTTAATCTGGTCCAGGGCTTGTTGTTGACAACATCAGTTAGTTTTTTCATAAAGAGCTGAACTTTTTGAAGTGTTGACGTGATGAATGTCTCATAGCGACGCTCAGTAACTTTAAAACCTGCGCATATAACAACGTTCAGACAGATTCAGTGATTTAAAAACTCATACAGCTTGTGCTATTGCTCTGGACCGCTCTGATTACCTGATGAAGGAGTTTTAATGCAGCTCTTCGTTCACGTTCGGATGAAGGAGTTTTAATGCAGCTGCTGTTCACGTTCGGATGACAGTTTCCAGCGCGTTCACGTGACGTGTTGCTGCTACGTCACGCACTCAGCTGCTGCAGAGTCTTCATGAAGCAAAGTCCACACAAGCTGCGCGTGCGCTCGTCTTTTGAAGAAAGCTATAACGTTCAAAAACAGGAGACCGCACGAGATGCTAACGGCTAAATGCTGCGCGTGCCACGCGAAAATAGGTCCGTGCTGAAACGCGCCCAGGAAATTTTGTTCCGCGGTGCATATATTCACCTGTTAAGAACGTTTAATGAGTGAAAAAATAACCGAAACGGTACGCAGGTGGACCGAACCGAACGTGGTGTACCGATACGGTTCGGTAAACCCATTACAACCGTTACATGCCTAATATATATATATATATATATATATATATATATATATATATATATATATATATATGTATATATATATGTATATATATATATATATATATATATATATATATATATATATATATATATATATATATATGTATATATATATATTTATTTATTTATAAATAGATAAATGTACAGTACTGTACAGTCACCAAGCACTTAGCCTATCCTAACACAGTTAAGGAGTCAGTTGAATTGTCTCCCTCCTCCCCAGCAGGCTCCATTCACATAAAGGGAGCTACAGTACTTTCACTTTATGTGAAAGGGAGACAATTCAACTCACTCCTTCATCTTTAAAAACTGTGTTAGGATAGGCTAAGTGCTTGGTGACTGTACAGTACTGTACATGTATTCATTTCTAAAAAATAATAATAATAATGTTTTAATGAGATGCATATTCGTAAGTCCGGAACCTCGTAAGTAAGAGCACTCGTAAGTCGAGGACTACCAGTTAATTAGGCTGAAGGTAGCAGAAATCAACATGAAAAACTTGAATTTATCTGAAAACCACTGAAATTAGCTATAAAAATGCTAAAATGCTATCTAAAAAAGCTTAA
>JBBPBX010018351.1:9234-35245 GCA_038048925.1 Garcialebias charrua | reverse complement strand
CCTACGCACAACATGGGGCATACTCTGGATTTGGTGATTACAGACACTGTACTTAATAACTTGTCTGTATATGACCTGGGTGTCTCAGACCACAGGGTCATCTCCCTGGAAGTGCCTTCAACTTCACCTGCTTCTAACCCAAAACGACCTATCCAGTTCCGTGACTATAAAAACATTTCCCCTGATGTTTTGTCTGCTGATCTTCACACCCTGACTGCTGTCAATCACTCATCTGCAGATGACTCTGTGGATTATTACAACCAATCTCTCCAGGAGCTTCTGGACCTACATGCTCCCCTGAAGTCAAGACTGGTGTCTTTCTCCCGTTCAGCCCCCTGGTACACTGATGAGCTGCGCAGGATGAAGGCAACTGGCCGTGCTATTGAGAGACGTGTAAAATCATCTGGTCTCTCTGTGCACAAGCAAGCGTACAAAGAACATCAGAAAGCGTACGCCTATTCGCTTAAAGAAGCACGCTCCAAATATTATTCCAACATCATCAACACCTGCCCTGGAAACTCTAAACAGCTCTTCTCCACAATAACTCATCTGCTTAATCCCATTAAACAAACTCATGAGGACTCTGTTCAAAAATGCAACCTGTTCCTCTCATCATTTAAAAACAAAGTTGACACTATCAGATCTCAGCTCCACAACCTCCCTGATCTTAGTGTACCATCTACCCGTCTGCTTTCTGGGACCCTGAGCAGCTTTGATGAAGTCGTTCAGAGTGAGGTAGAGACCATCCTCAAGAAAATGAAGCCTTCATCCTGCGCCCTGGATCCCTTCCCCTCGTCTCTCATAAAATCCAATCACTCTGCAATTAGCCCATTAATCACACAAATAATAAACAAGTCTCTACAATCTGGTCATGTTCCATTGCCTCTAAAAACTGCCATCATTAGGCCTCTTCTGAAAAAATCTAATTTGGATCCCGACATTTTTTCTAATTACCGCCCAATTTCCCACCTCCCATTTCTGTCCAAAGTGCTGGAGAAAGCAGTTGCTGCTCAGCTGCAGGAACACCTACAACAACACTCTCTGTATGAGAAATTCCAGTCTGGATTCAGAGCAGCTCACAGTACTGAGACTGCACTGCTGAGAGTAACAAATGATGTCCTCATGGCTGCTGACACTGGTTCTCCCTCCATCCTTGTCCTCCTTGACCTCACTGCAGCCTTCGACACTGTGGACCATAATATCCTCCTCCACCGTCTTCATGTGGAGGTCGGTCTCTGTGACATTGTCCTGGACTGGTTCAGATCTTTCCTCTCCGATAGGCTGGAATGTGTTAGCCTTGGCAATGCCACTTCCCAGACAGTCGGTGTCTCCTGTGGTGTCCCTCAGGGGTCAGTTCTGGGGCCCCTGCTGTTTTCCCTCTACATGCTGCCTTTAGGTCAAATTATCAATCAGTTCAACATTTCTTTTCACTGCTATGCCGACGACACACAGCTTTACATCAGGACTGGAACATCATCATCATCCCTATCTCCGTCTTCACTCACTGTTCTCTCTGCCTGCCTGGAGGAAATAAAGGCATGGATGAATCAGAATTTTCTTCAATTAAACTGCTCGAAGACTGAGGCCATATTGATTGGCACCCCTCACCAGATACAAACATCAACTTTAACAACAATCTCCTTCTCTGGTCAAGACATCCCCCTCTCCACCTCTGTTACAAATCTTGGAATAAAAATGGACTCTCATCTTACATTTGAAAATCACATTAAGCATCTGTTTAAAACCTGCTTCTTCCATCTTCGAAACATCTCCAGACTTCGCCCATCTCTGACTTTTCCTGATGCTGAGAAACTCGTCCATGCCTTTGTCTCCTCCAGGCTCGACTACTGCAACTCCCTGTTTATTGGTATCCCTGGCAAAAACCTTCAGAAACTTCAATACATTCAAAACAGTGCAGCTAGGATTCTGTTGAGAGTTCGTAAATTTGAACATATTACACCCATTCTCCATAACCTCCATTGGCTTCCTGTCACCTACAGAATTCAATACAAAACTGCTCTCATTACCCATCAATGCTTGCACGGCACTTCACCTGACTATCTAAAGGACATTCTTGCACCATATTCATCCACCCGGTCTCTACGATCACAGAACAGTAATTTCCTTTATATTCCTCGGACCAAATTGAGGACCATGGGAGACCGAGCATTCTGTGTGGCTGCCCCCCGCCTGTGGAACTCCCTCCCTGATGACCTGAGAGCTCCACAGTCACTGGTTGACTTTAAAAGCAGCATAAAGACCTTTCTTTTTAAGCAAGCCTATTCTGCCTCCACATGATTTTATCTTTGATCTTAGCTGATATCATTATTGATTTTACTTGATTTTATTGATTTTACTTGTTTTATTTTATTTATTTTTTAAGCAAGCCTAATCTGCATCCACATGATTTTATCTTGATCTTAGTCGATATTATTATTGATTTTATTTGATTTTATCACTTGTTTTATTTTGATCTTTGCTTTATTACAATTTGTAGCACTTTGAGATTTTTATTAATGAAAAGTGCATTATAAATGGAATTCATTATTACTGTATTATTATTATTATTATCTGGCCCTTTCAATGCTGAAAGCTCGGTGAAGTGCAATTTTTGAGAAAGATAGACGGGCGTCGGTTGCTTAAATGCACAGAGGACGGGGCCTCTGGCGCGACGCTGACGCCCCTGCCGCAAAAGCGTGAATGTATTCCTTCAGGTAATCGCGCGGGGGCGCAATTCCCATAGCAAGTTTGTTGCACCTCGTTCCCTTCCTTCAGGGAACATGAGTTATCGTGCATAACTTTCAGTTTTTACGTGAACAGTTTTAAATTGTTTATGATTGTTTGCAATATTATTTTAACCATCTGTTTCACTTTTGTGTTGCAACGTAAAGATAGTTTATACTGTATATGTACCAGCTCTCGCAGGTGTGCCTGCTGCCATTGTTACATGGTGACATTTTTTTTGTTTGGTAACATTTGTCAAAGCTAAAGAAAAAATGTTAAAGAAGATCAGGAGTGGTGGAGAGAAATATTCTCGCTTTATCTTGTTTACTCAAAGGGAGCAACACTCGACAGCAGGAGAAGTTCCCTTTCAGTCAAGTTCTCTCGGTGCAACATACTTGCTATGGGAATTGCGCCCCCGCACGATTACCTGAAGGAATACATTCACGCCTTTACGGCTAGGGCGTCAGCGTTGCGCCAGAGGCCCCGCCCTCTGGGTATTTAAGCGGCTGACGCCCATCCATCTTTCTCTTTTTTGCCCTTCACCTCGCTTAAACCCGAACTACCTGAGTGTTTGTTCCTTTTTCCATATCTGATTATTGGTGGCGCGGTTTCATACTGTTGCGACATTCCGTGCGTGCGTCCCTCTTTGGATGGTGCGTGCGCTAATTGCAGAACTTTGTACCCTGGTGCAAATTTGCCAAATAAAGATATATTCTATTCTATTCTATTCTAACTGCGTCACAACCGCTACCCCTGCTAATTCATAGCGGGCTAGCCAGCGAAAGTGACGCAACGGAGGAGACGTTTAAAAATAAAAGAAAAAGGATTCTGGAAGGACTCGCTCGCCTTATGTTGTTCATCGACTTCAGCTCGGCATTTAACACCATCATCCCCCAACAGCTCATCCTTAAACTGGACAGTCTGGGGCTGAACACCTCAATGTGTAACTGGCTGCTAGACTTCCTGACCGGGAGACCACAGACAGTACGGATCGGGAGTAACACATCTAGCACCATCACATTGAACACAGGGGCCCCACAAGGATGTGTGCTGAGCCCCCTTCTATTCACCCTGCTAACACACGACTGCACACCATCGTACAGCTCCAACCACTTCATCAAGTTTGCGGACGACACAACAGTGGTAGGTCTCATCAGCAACAACGATGAGACGGACTACAGGAACGAGGTGAGCCGCCTGGCCTTGTGGTGCGGACACAACAATCTCACTCTCAACGTGGAGAAGACAAAGGAGATTGTTGTGGACTTCAGGAAGAGGGATGCCCAACATGCCCCTCTGACCATCAACAGCACCGCAGTGGAGAGAGTAGACAGCACCAAGTTCCTGGGAGTGCACGTCTCAAAGGACCTGTCCTGGAGCAGGAACACTGCAGCACTGGCAAAGAAGGCTCACCAGCGTCTCTACTTTCTCCGCAAGCTGAAAAGGGCTGGAGCTTCAACCCCCATCATGAGCACCTTCTACAGAGGTGCCATAGAAAGTGTCCTGACCAGCTGCATCACTGTGTGGTTTGGTGCATGTACTGCATCCTGCCGCAAGAGCCTCCAGCGCATTGTGAGAGCAGCTGAGAAGATCGTGGGCACCTCCTTGCCCTCACTGCAGGACTTACACAGCAAACGCCTCACTCGGAAAGCCCACCGCATGGCAGGTGATCCCACACACCCACTACACAGCTGCTTCAGACTGCTGCCATCAGGAAGGAGACTGAGGAGTCTCCAGGCTCGAACCAGCAGACTGAGAGACAGCTCTGTTCATCAGGCAGTCAGAATGCTAAACACTCTGCCTGCTCTGCCTCCCCTCCCATTTGAACTGCCTTAACACTAAAACTTTCTCACATATTATCACTCAACACAAAGTTTTTAACACTAGACTCTGTGTCACCAAACGGGTTTTCACTAAACTCTCGGTCATGTGCTCATACAGTTTGCACTACTTCTCATAATTGCACTAATGTCTGTATTACATCACTGCCTATAATCATAATACTGTTTACATTCTCTGTTTACATTTATTAATACTGTTTACTTTTATTACTACTGCTTACATGTAATTACTACTGTTTACATTTATTTACACTACTTTAATATCTACACCACTGCTGGTACATATACAGTGTGCTCTGAACGGTCTTATTTAGGGATGCCCAATGTGCCTTACTGCATATGCCACTTTTTGCCTCTACAACAACATCAACTACTACCTCATACATATACTGTGTACATTGACTCATTCGCTGCTTTGCCACTTTGCAAATGTCAATGCTAGAAACCTTTAGTTTATTTTAGTTATACTTTTTATACTCTTTTTTTATACCACTATGCAAAAAAAAAAAAAAAAAAAAACACACAGGACAGTGTTAGTTTTACTATTTTTATGCTTATGTCTATTATTATATGTTTCAGTGTTTCAATGTTTAGATGTTTACTGTTGCACCGAGGGACTGAGAGAAACGCAATTTCGGTCCTGTGTATGTCCTGCACTGTACATATTGCAGATCTGACAATAAAGTTGACTTTGACTTTGACTTTGACTTGACTTATCTCAAACATGCCTCCGGAGAAAGGAAAGCGAAAGGCAAGACTTCGAAAGAAAACCAGCAGGACAGTGAGCCCAACTTTGCGCGCCTGACCTAGCAGATGCGGTTTCTCCCTCGCGGTGAAAGACACCCATGAGGCCTGTCCAGTCTGCTTGGGGATTTTACATGCAAAAACAGCGCTGGATGCACCTGACTTTGGCCCACACTGCAGCCAGATGCTGGAGGCAGTGCTGCGGCACCGGGTTGACCTCGTCGCCAAGGCCATGGGCAGCCCAGCAGTGCCAGCAGATACGGACATCACCGAGCCCCTCACGCCGGAGCTCGAGAACATGGCTCTGCATGACATCAGACAAGTCGAATGGGGTGACAGCCCTGACGTGCTGGCTCCTATGGTGGACTTAACAGTCGAATTCGACACTCGAGGCATGATGAACGAGGACGAGATCTCGATTTCAGCCTCAGGCGAATTTTCCGCGGAGGACGCAGACGTCGAATTCGAGGAACAGGGAGAAGACCTCTCCCCAACCCCGGTACTGTGCTCCCGGAAACTGACTTTTCCATCCCTGCTCTGTTCGACCTGTGCCACAGAGCAACGGATGCGCTACACATCCCATGGCCAGAGCCTCCGCCTCGTCAACAGGTCACGAGGCTGGCAGGAAACTATTTTTACTCAAAGCAGCAGGCCGCCACGAGGCAAAGGATGCCCGTGTTCCCAGACTTCCTCACAGAACTAACTCGCACCTGGTCTCAGCCCAGAGCTCCCATGCTCTTACCATTTTCACAGTTCCTCGATGTGGATGGGATGGATGAGGTGGGAATAGCCAACGTGCCTCAAATTGAGGACATACTGGCATCTCACCTGGCTCCCAAGTCATACTGGACAAAACTGACTATTCCCAGCAAAGCTTGTCGAGCCTCGGCTTATTTGCTTGAGAAATGCTACAGAGCTCAGGGACTCGCAATGCGCACCATGAACGCGTCCGCATTGATGCAGGCTTACCTGGCTGAAAAGCTGCAGCAGCTCCAGGTAACAACAGACAAGCAAGCTGCCGCTGTCTTGCTGGATGAAGCCCACAGGGCAACAGACTTCGTGCTCCGTAGGATGGGGACAGACGTTGTTGCTCAAGGCAGAGGCATGGCGGAAGTGGTCATCGCAATACGCCATCTGTGGATGACTTTAACTGATCTCCCCGAGGGACCAAAGGTGCCTTTTCTCCACCACTCGATAGAACCGATGGGATTGTTTGGAAAAGCTTTGGATCGAATTCAGACCAAGCTGGACCAAAGGCGCAAACAGGCTGAAGCTCTCCGGGTGGGCATTCCCAGGAGAAGCTTCGACCCCCGCAGGGAGTCTGCTGGAGGCAGACCTGCGCAACCTCGACACCGCTCGGCAATGCGTGCCCCACCGCAGAAGTGGCTGGTGTACAAGGATGAGCATCGGCAGAGACCACCGCCAAGCCCACCTCGCACCGAACATGCATGGAGCAAAAACTGGTTTATTCCCCGCCAGGCGGTCAGACACAGGGTCTCCTCGGCGAACCGGGACGACAGACAAAAGCGTGCCTGATGAACCAGGTTCACGTCTTGACTTTACACGATCACCTGCCCACGCGGTACGGGAAATGATCTCTTCATATCCAGACTTTATTTGTAGCACGGTACAAAAAGCTGGTAACTCTGTTGCATGTACAAATCATGTTTTTCCAGCTGTGAGTGACATAAAGTCATATATGTTGTTACACATAAGCACGAATAAAGCTAAAAAATCAGCCCCTCTCTGTTTTATTGACTCTCAAAAAAAACACAAATAACTTCAGCAGAACAAGTCCCTCTGGCCTGCCAGCCATCATAAAGGGAGGTGGCCATATCCCCCCTCTCCCTCATGGCTCACGGGGTGTTAGCCTAATCAATAAGCCCCAGCAGGGTGCCTTTGCTCCATCTGTAGCGGAAAGGCACAGAGGCGTCTGCAAGCAGGTCCCCCACCCCTCATGGAAGCCGTTTTTGCATTGACCGGCCCTCCCCAGTCCGGCTCGTCCCTGGTTGGCCCAGAGCCAGCCCTGGCCCACCCCCATTCATTACGCATTATGTGGAGAGCAAGCCTTGAAGTGGGTGGGGTGTTCACTTGAAGTGGGTGGGGTGCTCATTTGACGTGGGTGGAGTGTTATTGTGTGCGCGCTTACAGTGTTTTAAGAGAGGAGACGCCGCTAAAAAATAAATTTTTAGCTGAGTATATATATTAGTGTTTCTAAGTTTAATATTTGTTAATAACTGCTTATAAATTAGCTTATGTTATAAAAAGGAGTTTGTTTGGTTAACAAACTCCTTTTTATTTACTCCAATAAAAAAAAAAGTAAAATAACTTTGTACCAGGTGGGAAGCGAACCTGCATCCTCGGGTCAAGATAAAAGAGTGTAATAGCAGCGTGCGATCTCTCTGAGCCATAGCGGCGGACTAGAATTTTAGGAGTCCACTTTGCCTATAAAGTAATCACCCCTCTTAACATTCTAGCTGCACGTAAAAGTTAGAGATTATTAGCTATATTTTAAAACCCTGGCTATGTGCAAGAGTTAGACAATATAAGTTATATTTTAATGACATTCAGGTCGCGCTGAAAGGCGGAAATGGGTGCGCGCTTCGTGTTATTTACTTTCTAACATAAGCTGATACATAAGCTGATTTGTAATCAGTTATTAACAAAAATTAAACTTAGAAACACTAATATATATATTCAGCTAACAAATATATATTTTTAGGAGTTTCTGTAGTTAAATTTTAATGAAATTCAGCTAGCGTTGTGGTTGTTGTTAGAACGAGTCCAACCCCTGCTGCAAACAACGAATCAAATGTGAGCAGTAAATGACGTCAAACTGGGCCGGGGGAGTCCGGCCCGATCAGAACCACAGTGGAGATGGTTCCAAAACGAGGGCGGACCCGGGGAAAAAAGGAAAATGCGAACACGCCGAACCCGGGTTAGAAGGCGGGGCGGCCCGGGCCATTGAGGGCCGGTCAATGCGAAAACGGCTGGAGACAGGTGAGGGGGGTCACGTGCTCCAGACCCCGCTCCATTATGATCGACGGGGCGGTCAATACACTAACCAAGCAAACACGTGACATGTCCGCGCCTCAGGGAGGCGTGCCGACAGAATCTAACGACGGGGGAGGGGCACGTCAGGAGCCCACAGGCAACCACAAGCCTCACTAACCAAGCAAACACGTGACATGTCTGCGCCTCAGGGAGGCGCGCCGACAGAATCGAACAACAGGGGGCCACGTCAGGAGCCCACAGGCAACCACAAGCCTCACACGTTCACAAAAGCAATTGTGTTCAAACTGCTGTGTGCGTAAACAAATCAGAGCCGAATCAGATTCCTCTTCCTGTTATTTGAAGGGAACTGGGCTCTCTATCACCAAACAATTTAAAATCTGCCAAGCACAAAGAATCATCACATTCCCACGTTGCAGCTGTCCCTTTATCATTAATGGGTGGCACGTAATGTCCAAGCAGTGATCCGGCAGCATGTGACCTTTCTCGTTGTGTTGGTTCAGCTCTGCTCTTAAACAATATTCCCCCAACAGGTGAAACACAGACACCGGCCGGTTTGTCTGGTTTTAACGCTCCGTTAAGGCCGAGGACCAGTAAACTGGACCTATCCAGGAAACAGAGCGGGGCCAGAAGATCTGCTCGTTTACAAAACTCGCAGCTTCTCACTCCCATGACCCTAAACAAGGAGAAAGAAAACAGACATTCTGCTTCACTTCTGTCTAATAAGGATGACAGGTTGCATCTGTCCTCGATCACTCTCGATCAGAGCAGCCTGGTAGCACATCGACAAAAAGGCTTTCTCCCCAACTTGGTTGACCCCCAGGGGGTCACAGCTTCAAGGGCCCCTGGATGGGAACTGGATACACAAATTGCTCTTCTTCAGGGTTAAACTATGTCAACAGAAGAAGTAGTCTCGACGCTTAGGCTGAGAGCTGTTAAACCATCCAAAATGCCCGTGCTATGTCAACACAGTCTATCTACGCACAGAAGTGGCGTATTTTTGAAGCTTGGTGCACAGAAATAAATATTATTTCTTATGCATGCGACTTGGCTCAGCTCCTGACTTTTCTTTAGGACTTACTGGAAAAAGGTTGTTCTTTCTCAACAATTAAAGTTTTCCTATCAGCTATTTCAGCCTGTCCCGAAGGCTGGGGACACAGGACACCTGGTGCGTATCCAATCATAATAAGATTTATGAAGGGCGTGCTTCGGACTAAACCACCCAGCAAGATTCTGACCCCTGGTTGGGATCTTAGCCTGGTCTTGGGGGCTCTCTGTGATCCTCCATTCGAGCCACTGAGTACGGTTAAGATAGATTTGTTATCTTATAAAACCGCTCTAATCTTAGCCATTTGCTCGGCGAAACGCGTGGGCGACCTCCATGCATTGTCTGTACATCCAATGTACATTTACCATTTACCATTTACCAATGTGTACCAGATTCGCCCCTGACGGGTCAAAGGTCACCCTAAGGCCTAATCCCGCATACATCCCCAAGGTCTTGACTTTGAACCATAGGAGTCTGGACTTTGATCTCTCCTCCTTCCCACCTGCTCCTGTCCTCACTCAGGAACAGGAAAGGCTGAAGGCCCTCTGCCCCATGAGAGCTTTACGCATCTACATGCAGAGAACAGCCGAATGGAGAAAAACAAATCAACTCTTCGTATGCTTTGCAGTTCCTGCTACCGGAAAGACCCTATCAAAACAACGCCTTTCACATTGGGTGACTAAGGCCATTAAAAGGGCGTACAGTAGCAAAGGTCAACAGGTGCCCTCTGGAGTGCACGCTCACTCGACTAGGGGCTTGGCCACTTTGTGGTCACTGTTCAAGGGTGTACTAGTTGCAGACATTTGTGCTGCTGCGAACTGGAGCTCATTAAACACTTTTGCAAAGTACCGTAAAAACCGGTGTATTATACGCTGTATTTTTACTCATTTGAATGTCCAGCGTATTAAACACCGAAGAGTATTATTTATGGATTTTTTCCCATGTTTTTAGACCCATTTTTCGCTCTGATTCTTCGTTTTTCATTTTTGGCAAAAATGGTGCAGTACCAGTTTCGGCCGCTATATGGGCGCTGTAGGCAGCAGCCAGCAGAGGACTCAGAGAGCAAAGAGGAAGAGGGGCCACTTCCAGAAGTTTCTACTTGCATGTGTCCTTAAAAAGCCTCCTTTGGTCGGACTGATGACTCTGTCGCTGCCCGCTCCTTGCTGTGGATGTACCGGTACGGTAGCTGTTTTTGTTTGCAAGATACCACACTGCGGATTTTTAAATCCAGCTGATTTCACATTTGGTTCAGCTCAGGAGCCCGTCTGCTATAGTGAGGTAAGAAATATATTTTTTAAGCATTTATTTAGCTAAATTTAAAGAAAGAAAGCGTCCGGTTTGACCCGCCTGGCGCCTGCATAAAAATCGGCGAACTTTTAAAAAAAATCCAGCTGATTTGAACATTTCGTTAAACTCAGGAGTACGTCTACTATTAAGTCAGCTAAGAAATATATTTTTTAAGCGTTTATTTAGCTAAATTTAAAGAAAGAAAGCGTCCGGTCTGACCCGCCTGGCGCCTGCATAAAAATCGGCGAACTTTTTTTTAAAAATCCAGCTGATTTGAACATTTCGTTAAACTCAGGAGCACGTCTTCTATAAAGTCAGCTAAGAAATATATTTTTTCTCGCAAAAAATTTTTTTGTTTTTACCGTGTTTCCTTGTGAAGTTCTTCGTACTGGCTTGCTTCTGTCGCCGCCATCTTGATCAGGACAAAGCTGACGCGTCGCGTGGCGATGACGCGTATTAAACTGTGGACTGTTTACCACTGCTTTTATGGACTTTTCAATTTCAAGTACAAATGAATTTCATCCAGAGGACTTCCTTCTCTCTTTTCAAACCACCTGCTCTGACATTTTAGACTCCATCGCTCCTCTTCTGTTTAAATCCACCAAACCAAGAGTGGAGCCGTGGTTAAACGATGCCACGTATACTCTCTAGAAAATATGTAGGAAAGCGGAACGACAATGGAAGAGAGACAAACTTCCTTCATCCTTAAAATTTTTGAGAGAATGCTTTAAAAATTACCAGAGATCTGTCAAAGAGGCGAAATGTCTATTTTTATCTGGTTTGATTTCAGATAATTGCCATTGTCCTAGAGTGTTATTTAACACTATTAATTCTGTTATAAATCCAGCTGTGCGTATTCTACCAGATGCCACAGCCACAAACTGTGAAAACTTTCTAAAATTTTTCCAGGATAAAGTGGCCTCAGTCAGACAGGTCACTGGTCCGGTTGCCCCTGACTACTCTGTTGTCTCTGTAGCTCCGGTTGTGTTTGAACAGTTTCAACCAGTGTCTCTTGCCACTCTCACTGATGTTGTTCAACATTTAAAGATCACTAATTGCCCTCTGGACTTTCTTCCATCCAGGTTTTTAAAAGAGGTTTTTAATTCTGTGGGTTTTTGTGTTTTAACACTTTTAAACTCCTGCCTTCGTTTAGGGATTGTCCCTGCTGCATTTAAACATGCTGTAGTTAGGCCCCTTCTTAAAAAACCTCACCTGGACCCATCAATTTTATCTAATTTTAGACCTATTTCTCATCTGCCTTTTTTATCTAAAGTTTTAGAAAAAATTGTTTTTATGCAGTTACAACCTGTTTTAGAACATCATGGTATTTTTGAAACATTTCAGTCTGGTTTTAGATCCCGTCATTCTACCGAATCAGCCTTGTTAAAAGTCCATAATGACATTTCCATGTCCATGGATGCCAAGTGTCCCGTTGCACTGGTGTTGCTGGACCTCACAGCTGCATTTGACACAGTAGACCACACTGTCCTATCTCGCCTTCAACATTATGTTGGAATTTCTGGTACAGCACTCAAGTGGTTCACTGCCTACTTGACCAACAGAACATTCTCTGTCATGCTGGACACTCTTTCTTCCTCCACTGCCGTTCTCTCTTGTGGTGTGCCGCAGGGTTCTATTCTCGGTCCTCTCCTCTTTTCACTGTACATGCTGCCCCTTGGATCAGTAATAGCCAGACATAATTTTTCTTTTCACTGCTATGCCGATGATGTACAAATTTATCTACCAATTCATTCATTCATTCATTCAACCTTTATTTATACAGGCTAGCCTCGTTGAGTCACGGGGACTCATTTACAAGAGGGACCTGTCTCACTCACACCAAACAACCATCCACTCTCACACTCACACCTAGGGTCAATTTAGAGTCACCAATCAGCCTAACAAGCATGTTTTTTGGTCTGTGGGAGGAAACCGGAGTACCCGGAGGAAACCCACGCATGCACGGGGAGAACATGCAAACTCCACCCAGAAAGGCCCCGGACCGGGATTTGAACCGGCAACCTTCTCGCTGAGAGGCAGCAGCTCTACCAGTTGTGCCACCGTGCTGCCCAATGAAACCCAAAAACAGCAATCGTCTCACTCCCTACGCTGATTGTATTGCCGACATTAAACAGTGGCTTCACCATAATTTTTTGTTTTTAAACGAAGGAAAGACAGAATGCATCTTCTTCGGTGATGATGCTCCCTGTAACTTTGGTGCTCTAACTTCCAAATGCAGACCAAAAATTAAAAACTTGGGGGTGACATTTGACAAGGACTTAAAATTTGATAAACAAATAGCGTCTGTAGTCAAGGCCTGTTTTTATCAACTACGTCTTTTATACAAAGTTAAACCTTTTTTAAATCGTTTTGATTTAGAAAAGGCCATTCATGCTTTTATCACCTTAAGGCTTGACTACTGCAATTCCCTATATGCGGAATCTCCCAATCCTCCATTAAATGCCTTCAATTGGTCCAAAATGCTGCAGCTAGACTTTTAACAAACAGCTCCAGACGTGAACACATTACCCCTGTTTTATTTTCTCTCCATTGGCTTCCAATTGATTTTAGAATTAAATTTAAAATTTTATTATTCACTTTTAAAGCTCTTAATGGTCTTGCCTCACTGTATTTGACTGATCTTGTAACTGTCTGCGAATATAGGAGAACACTGAGATCATCAAATACATTTCTCCTATCTGTTCCAAAGACCAACTACAAACGTTGGGGTGACCGGGCCTTTTCTGTCGTTGCACCCAGTCTCTGGAATAAGTTACCTCTGGACTTGCGCTCCATTACTCATATGGAGTCTTTTAAATCTAATCTAAAAACCTTTTTATTCAGGCAGGCTTTTAATGCCTAGTGGTTCTTTGACATTCTTGTTAGGTCTAAATTGTTTTTAATTTTTAACTGGCTGTTTTTTATTGTTGTTTTTTTTATTGTTTTTTTTATTGTTTGTTTTTATTGTTTGTTTTTATTTCTGTATTGTTCAGCACTTTATGCACCTTCTGGCTGCTGAAAGGAGCTCTATAAATAAAGGTTGATTGATTGATTGATTGATTGATTGATTGATTGATTGATTGATTGATTAAACACCGAGGCGTATTGTGTACAATTTTTTCTTGTTTATTGTTAATAATTTGACAAAGCGTATTAAACACCGGAGCGTATTTTATAACGGCGAATACGGTACTACAGTTTGGATGTTACTGCGTGTGATGTCACTCAGGCTGTTCTTTCTAACACACAGTAGAAAGTAGCCTTGAGATGCCTGCTGATCAGGGGCAGACGTTCACACTAGCATGCATTTTACTGAGCATTTCAAGGGCTTGAATGAATTACGTTCCCATAGCAAGTATGTTGCACCGAGAGACATGACTGAAAGGGAACTGAAAGTTATGCACCATAACTCATGTTCCCTGAAGGAAGGGAACGAGGTACAACATATCTGGCCCTTTTCAATGCTGAAAGCTCGGTGAAGTGCAATTTCTGAGAAAGATGGATGGGCGTCAGCCGCTTAAATGGACGGGGCCTCTGGTGCGACGTTGACGCCCTAGCCGTAAAGGTGTGAATGTATTCCTTCAGGTAATCGCTCGGGGGCGCAATTCTCTCAGCAAGTATGTTGCACCTCGTTCCCTTCCTTCAGGGAAAATGAGTTATGGTGCATAACTTTCAGGTTTTTAACATATACTGTATTTACTTCAAGCTCATGTTTTCAGGACAGGTTACAGCGATAACAGGAAGTACAGACAGATATACAGGAAGTACACACAGATATACAGGAAGTATACACTGATATACAGGAAGTACACACTGATATACAGGAAGTATACACTGATATACAGGAAGTACACACTGATATACAGGAAGTATACACTGATATACAGGAAGTACACACTGATATACAGGAAGTACACACTGATATACAGGAAGTACACACTGATATACAGGAAGTACACATGAAGACCAGTCACCAGAATCTGCCACGAGCTGTGTGCAGCTTGTTTTTATAAACTCATCAGTTGAGTCGAGCTCACAGACTGAGAGGTGACCTTGGAGAGACAGATGCAGCCTCCCCCCAACTCCTCCCCCAGCTCCTCCCCCAGCTCCTCCCCCAGCTCTGTCTGCTAACCCAAACATACGGTTCATGGGCAGAGTTAACATTGTCAGCCATGTTGGTTAAAATGTCCCTAAACGTGGACAGAAAATGGCCCAACAGGGAGAACAAGGTCAATAAATATTCTGTTGTGCTGCAGGTGGTGGTCCCTCTGGGTGAACCCACATCCTGACCTTCGTCTTTTGGACACTTGCACATTTCTGAAAACAAGAAACACTTTTGACAGAATCATTTAAGTTTTGTAAATATTAGGATTTTGTGTGTTGAAAGAAACAACAAAAATCCAAACCCTGCCATAATTTGTAAGAGAATTTGTCTTCGTTAGATTTTTGTGTTCAGTTTCCTGAACAATGTCGTTTAGTTTTCTTCTCTTTGTTCATCGTCTGACACACACACACACACGCACGCACACACACGCACACACACACACACACAGTGTGTTATTCTGACGACTTCCTTCTTGTCCGTGTTTCAGTGAATTTTGAAGCTCATGTGAGTGAGATCTGTTTGACTTCATGTGCTCCAGCTGCTCCTACTTCTTCTTCTCTTGTTTAGTATCTAGACGACTCGTGCAGAAGCTGAAAGAAGTGTAACACTGTTTGACAGAACATCGATGGTGAAATGAAATGATACGCTTTCATCTGTGATTAACATTGTTTATGAAATTGTTTGGCCAGGGTTTAGCAGTTAGAAATTCATGATGGACTTTAGAAAGACATAAACACGTCTTTATTTGATGCCAAGCCACTGGTTAAATATAAATTAAGAAGAAAGCGGAGGATCAATGAGCTTTTTATCATCTCAAATCCCTAGAACTTCATGCTTTGTTTGATGTCTCAAGTGAAGCGCTCATCCACACTAAAATCAAAGACGTGTCATCATCCCAGTTGTAGTAAAGTAGATCCTGTTGTGATGGGGCTTTGGACGTCAGGGGCGGCCGTGGCGTAGTGGTAATGGCAGTCGTCCCCCGATCGGAAGGTTGGCGGTTCGAATCCCGGTTTCCCACACCATGTGTCGTTGTGTCCTTGGGCAAGACACTTGACCCCGAGTTGCTCCCGGTAGGACTGGAAAGCACCTTGCATGGTAGTCTGCCGCCACCGGTTTATGAATGTGTGTAGCACTTTGAGATTTTCACTAATGAAAAGTGTGTTATAAATTGAATTCATTATTATTATTGTTTGCATTTATTTATTTATTTATTTATTTAGGGTGGGGGGGTGTTACTTTATTACTTGTTGGCTGATCAGTATATTTACACTTACTGGTGTCTTTTAGGGACTGGTGACCATCCTCATACTAGTTTAGGTCAAATTCTTTAAATCCTCTTGAATTTATTCTATTTTATTTCAGTTCATTTCTATTTTCACATTACAATCTAATAATAATTATCTTTGTTAAACATACATTTCATTAGTTATAGATTCTCCATCCAACCAACATTCATCCATCTATCCATCCAACATCCATCCAATATTCATCCAACCATCCAAAGTCAAAGTTTCTTTATTTGTCATACCCACCACATGTGGTACATGTGGTGGAATGAAATTGAATGAAAGGGGTGGCCGTGGTGTAGTGGTAATGGCAGTCGACCCCTGATCGGAAGGTTGGAGGTTCGAATCCCGCATGCGCCCACCATGTGTCGTTGTGTCCCTGGGCAAGACACTTAACCCCGAGTTGCTCCCGGTAGGTCTGGATGGCGCCTTGCAAGGCAGGCTACCACTACCGGTGTATGAATGTGTGAATGAATGGGTGGATGGCTGGTATTGTAAAGCGCTTTGGGGCTCCTCACAGGGGGCTGGAAAGCGCTATATAAATAAGCTCCATTTACCATTTACCATATTGTAAATAAATGAACATAATGCTTTTCTATTTTCTCAAGATACTCAAAGCTCTTTACAACCATCTGCACTCTCATCCATCCACACAGCACTCTGCTAGATCTCTACAAAGATCATCTGGATCTGTAGAGACTATTCAGAGCTTCATCACTGATGGGACACATCAGGGACACTTTGGCATGTGACTGCTGGTGGAATCAAACCCCCAACTCTTGCATTGGAGGACTGCTGCTCTAATCACTCAGCCACATCCACTCTTCATGTAAACAGGGTCCCAGTTACATCCAACAAAAATATAAAATGTAAAAGAGAAACAGTAAAAGATCTAAGAGATGAACTAAGAGCAATGTTAACTCAAAACACACTAAGCACTTGTAGCATAAAAACAATACGCCCAACAGCAGCACGAACATGAGTCTGAGGAGATGAGTACGAACGAACACAGCAGCATGAAATAAATCAGCAGTACCGTATTCACCGGAGGAAAATACGCACCGGTGTTTAAGACGCTTTGTCCAATTATTAACAATAAACAAGAAAAAAACGTAAACAATACGCCTCGGTGTTTAATACGCGTCATCACCACGCGACGCATCAGCGCCTCATTTGCCCTAATCAAGATGGCGGCGACAGAAGCAAGCGAGTACGAAGATCTTCACAAGGAAACACGGTAAAACAATTATTTCTTTGAGAGAAAAAATATATTTCTTAGCTGACTTCATAGCAGACGTGCTTCTGAGCTTAACGAAATGTTCAAATCAGCTGGATTAAAAAAAAAAGTTTGCCGATGATTTTTATGCAGGCGCCAGGCGGGTCAAACCGGACGCTTTCTTTCTTTAAATTTAGCTAAATAAACGCTTAAAAATATATTTCTTACCTCACTATAGCAGACGGGCTCCTGAGCTGAACCAAATGTGAAATCAGCTGGATTTAAAAATCCGCGGTGTGGTTTATGAGTGGTATCTTGCAAACAAAAACAGCTACATCCACAGCAGGGAGCGGGCAGCGACACCCCAAAATTACACCACACGCGTTGCGGTTCCGCCCCGCTCCGGTCCGACCTCCGCAGCAAATACGCACCCTTTATAATCAATGACAGAGTTTACACTGGCTCCGCACGGCGGCGGCGAGCTGCGGAGAGCGGACGGCAGTCCGTCAAAATTAGAAATTTTTCTATTTCTGCCGGACGCCGGAGCTGTGCCGGAGTCAACTTTTGAAGATTACGTCGCACCAACAGGAAAAGGAACGAGCACAACTTCCGTATTTACAAAATAAAATCACCACGGGCGGACTAATCCTAGCTTTATACGGATTTATTTGTACAAAAATGCTGTCAAACTATCATTTATGACTATTCTATGACTAAACTATTATATTTATGACTATGACTACGCCTACAAACGCAATACAAGAAATAAATAAATAAAAAAGTATTTTATTCTGAAATGTAAACATCACTTCCTGTTGCTCAAACCATGTAGCTCATTTACGAGAGAAGATCAAGGCAGCAGTCTCTCTACAGTTGTTCTCCTTCTTCCACCAAATGAATTGTTTTGTTATTTATCACTTGATTTATCGCGCGATCTCGCACGTGTCTCGGAGCGGCGCATCCAGGCGGACCTGAGCGGAGCGGAGGCAGTGGGCTTTGGACTCGCTCAGCTGCGACCTGTGGACCGGAGCGGGGCGGATCCGCGTGCAGTGTAATTTTGGGGACAGAGTCATCAGTCCGACCAAAGGAGGCTTTTTTCGGACACATGCAAGTAGAAACTTCTGGAAGTGGCCCCTCTTCCTCTTCACTCTCTGAGTCCTCTGCTGGCTGCTGCCTACAGCGCCCGTATAGCAGCCGAAACTGGTACTGCACCATTTTTGCCAAAAATGAAAAACGAAGAATCAGAGCGAAAAATGGGTCTAAAAATATGGGAAAAAATCCATAAATAATACTCTTCGGTGTTTAATACGCTGGACATTCAAATGAGCAAAAATACTGCATATAATACACCGGAGAATACGGTACATAAGATCAGCAGCAGCATGATGTGATATTTCAGTGATTATTCTGGTTATTTATTCATGAGTCTAACAGCCTCAGTAGAAGCTGTTCCTCAGTCTAGTGGTTCTACATTTGATGCTCCTCAACCTCCATCCTGAGGGGAGTGGTGCAAAAAGTGTGTGTGCTGGGTGAGTGAGGTCTTTCATGATGCAGGTGGCTCTTTTCCTGCATCTGGAGGTGTAGATGTTTCGTGGGGAGGCTGACCCCAACTGTCTTCCATCCATCCAGCCATCCATTCAGCCAGCCAGCCAGCCATCCAGCCAGCCAGCCAGCCAGCCATCCATCCATCCATCCATCTATCCATTTGGCCATCCATCCATCCATCCATCCAGCCAGCCAGCCATCCATCCATCCATCATGTTCCTCTTGTTCTGGACTCAGGTCTCTGGGCAGCATCTTGAGCAGGAGGTCCAACATCTCTCTCCACAGCCTCTTCCAGCTCTTCTGGGAGGACACCAAGGTGTTTCCAGATCAACAGAGAGACATGGTCTCTTCAGCGTGTCCAGGGTCTCCTCCCAGTCGGACATGTCTGAAGCACCTCCCTAAGGAGGCGTCCAGGGAGCATCCTTACCAGATGAACCAGTTCAACTGGCTCTCCTGGATGTGGAGGAGCAGTGGTTCTTCTCTGAGTCTCTCCTGAACTTCTCACAGCGAGAGAGAGAGCGTTCCTTCCAATCACACCCCTCCAGGTCACACTGTCGTTACTCACGTGGGCGCTGAAGTCCCCCAGCAGAATAAAGGAGTCCCCAGCTGGTGCACCTTCCACTGACTGGAGACCTGTCCAGGTGTCTCTGTGTTGGACTGTAGACCTGTCCAGGTGTCTCTGTGTTGGACTGTAGACCTGTCCAGGTGTCTCTGTGATGGACTGTAGACCTGTCCAGGTGTCCCTGTGTTGGACTGTAGACCTGTCCATGTGTCCCTGTGTTGGACTGTAGACCTGTCCAGGTGTCTCTGTGTTGGACTGTAGACCTGTCCAGGTGTCTCTGTGTTGGACTGTAGACCTGTCCAGGTGTCTCTGTGTTGGACTGTAGACCTGTCCAGGTGTCTCTGTGTTGGACTGTAGACCTGTCCAGGTGTCTCTGTGTTGGACTGTAGACCTGTCCAGGTGTCTCTGTGTTGGACTGTAGACCTGTCCAGGTGTCCCTGTGTTGGACTGTAGACCTGTCCAGGTGTCTCTGTGTTGGACTGTAGACCTGTCCAGGTGTCTCTGTGTTGGACTGTAGACCTGTCCATGTGTCCCTGTGTTGGACTGTAGACCTGTCCATGTGTCTCTGTGTTGGACTGTAGACCTGTCCATGTGTCTCTGTGTTGGACTGTAGACCTGTCCATGTGTCTCTGTGTTGGACTGTAGACCTGTCCATGTGTCTCTGTGTTGGACTGTAGACCTGTCCATGTGTCCCTGTGTTGGACTGTAGACCTGTCCATGTGTCCCTGTGTTGGACTGTAGACCTGTCCATGTGTCCCTGTGTTGGACTGTAGACCTGTCCATGTGTCTCTGTGTTGGACTGTAGACCTGTCCATGTGTCCCTGTGTTGGACTGTAGACCTGTCCATGTGTCTCTGTGTTGGACTGTAGACCTGTCCATGTGTCCCTGTGTTGGACTGTAGACCTGTCCATGTGTCCCTGTGTTGGACTGTAGACCTGTCCATGTGTCTCTGTGTTGGACTGTAGACCTGTCCATGTGTCCCTGTGTTGGACTGTAGACCTGTCCATGTGTCCCTGTGTTGGACTGTAGACCTGTCCATGTGTCCCTGTGTTGGACTGTAGACCTGTCCATGTGTCTCTGTGTTGGACTGTAGACCTGTCCATGTGTCCCTGTGTTGGACTGTAGACCTGTCCATGTGTCCCTGTGTTGGACTGTAGACCTGTCCATGTGTCTCTGTGTTGGACTGTAGACCTGTCCATGTGTCCCTGTGTTGGACTGTAGACCTGTCCATGTGTCCCTGTGTTGGACTGTAGACCTGTCCATGTGTCCCTGTGTTGGACTGTAGACCTGTCCATGTGTCTCTGTGTTGGACTGTAGACCTGTCCATGTGTCCCTGTGTTGGACTGTAGACCTGTCCATGTGTCCCTGTGTTGGACTGTAGACCTGTCCATGTGTCCCTGTGTTGGACTGTAGACCTGTCCATGTGTCCCTGTGTTGGACTGTAGACCTGTCCATGTGTCCCTGTGTTGGACTGTAGACCTGTCCATGTGTCTCTGTGTTGGACTGTAGACCTGTCCATGTGTCTCTGTGTTGGACTGTAGACCTGTCCATGTGTCCCTGTGTTGGACTGTAGACCTGTCCATGTGTCTCTGTGTTGGACTGTAGACCTGTCCATGTGTCCCTGTGTTGGACTGTAGACCTGTCCATGTGTCTCTGTGTTGGACTGTAGACCTGTCCATGTGTCTCTGTGTTGGACTGTAGACCTGTCCATGTGTCTCTGTGTTGGACTGTAGACCTGTCCATGTGTCCCTGTGTTGGACTGTAGACCTGTCCATGTGTCTCTGTGTTGGACTGTAGACCTGTCCATGTGTCTCTGTGTTGGACTGTAGACCTGTCCATGTGTCCCTGTGTTGGACTGTAGACCTGTCCATGTGTCCCTGTGTTGGACTGTAGACCTGTCCATGTGTCCCTGTGTTGGACTGTAGACCTGTCCATGTGTCCCTGTGTTGGACTGTAGACCTGTCCATGTGTCCCTGTGTTGGACTGTAGACCTGTCCATGTGTCCCTGTGTTGGACTGTAGACCTGTCCATGTGTCCCTGTGTTGGACTGTAGACCTGTCCATGTGTCCCTGTGTTGGACTGTAGACCTGTCCATGTGTCCCTGTGTTGGACTGTAGACCTGTCCATGTGTCCCTGTGTTGGACTGTAGACCTGTCCATGTGTCCCTGTGTTGGACTGTAGACCTGTCCATGTGTCCCTGTGTTGGACTGTAGACCTGTCCATGTGTCCCTGTGTTGGACTGTAGACCTGTCCATGTGTCCCTGTGTTGGACTGTAGACCTGTCCATGTGTCCCTGTGTTGGACTGTAGACCTGTCCATGTGTCCCTGTGTTGGACTGTAGACCTGTCCATGTGTCCCTGTGTTGGACTGTAGACCTGTCCATGTGTCCCTGTGTTGGACTGTAGACCTGTCCATGTGTCCCTGTGTTGGACTGTAGACCTGTCCATGTGTCCCTGTGTTGGACTGTAGACCTGTCCATGTGTCCCTGTGTTGGACTGTAGACCTGTCCATGTGTCCCTGTGTTGGACTGTAGACCTGTCCATGTGTCCCTGTGTTGGACTGTAGACCTGTCCATGTGTCCCTGTGTTGGACTGTAGACCTGTCCATGTGTCCCTGTGTTGGACTGTAGACCTGTCCATGTGTCCCTGTGTTGGACTGTAGACCTGTCCATGTGTCCCTGTGTTGGACTGTAGACCTGTCCATGTGTCCCTGTGTTGGACTGTAGACCTGTCCATGTGTCCCTGTGTTGGACTGTAGACCTGTCCATGTGTCCCTGTGTTGGACTGTAGACCTGTCCATGTGTCCCTGTGTTGGACTGTAGACCTGTCCATGTGTCCCTGTCTTAGACTGTAGACCTGTCCAGGTGTCCATGTGTTGGACTGTAGACCTGTCCATGTGTCCCTGTGTTGGACTGGAGACCTGTCCAGGTGTCCCTGTGTTGGACTGTAGACTTGTACATGTGTCCCTGTGTTGGACTGTAGACTTGTCCATGTGTCCCTGTGTTGGACTGTAGACCTGTCCAGGTGCACCCCGCCCCTTGCAGTGATTGCTGGTCATGGGCACCAGTGACCCCGTGACCCAAAATGGAAGAAGTGGGTAAAAGATGATGGATGGATATTTGCAGCAGAGCGGTGGAGCAGAGGTTAGAGAAGGTGGGCCTGTGATTGGAAGGTTTCCAGTTCAACTCCCTGGACCAACAGCATCAAAAATGTGAAGGTGAAGCACCCACACCTGTCTCCACCCTCATTTGCCCCACTCTGGGCCCTTGAGCAAGGCTCTTAACTCCCACCATCTGCTCCCCGAGCGCCCTAGATGCAGCCCTCTGCTCCACACATGCTCTCGTCATGAGAGTTACTTCACTGTGGAGACCCTGAAGAAGGAGCAGCCGAAAGAATCAAATTAAATAAATAAAATAGTGTTTGCATTAAATGCTATGACATTTTAGAGAATGAAGTTGTTTTAAATTACAAACAAATTGATTCTGGCATTACTCAGACTGGCCATTAGTTAGAATTAAACATCTAAAGAGCTGTCCACAGCAGGTAACATATTTCATTTCATTTTCATTTATTTATTCATTTTATAAAAATAAATACATAACAAACAATCACATGTATCATATAAAAAAGAAAATATAAAATGAAAGGCAGCAGAAAGAAGAAAATATCTTATTATATCCCCCCCTTTTCAAATCAATCAATCAATCAACTTTATTTGTAAAGCACATTTCAAAAACCATAAGGTTAACCAAAGTGCTGTACAATAACATAAAAGACAAGTCAATTAAAACGATAAAAAACATACAAAAAATAAAAAATACATGTACCAGTCTTTCTGCAGGTGTATTAAAATGCCATAAAAATAAGATCATGTTTTAAAAGCCACAGGATGAAAGTGTGTTTTAAAAGAGATTTAAAAACAGGAAGAGAGGAGTCCTGTCTGACACTCAGCGGTAAGTTGTTCCACAGTCTGTGAGCAACGACAGAAAACGCTCTGTCACCTCTGAACTTCAGCCTTTAGGCACTGTCAGCAGCAACTGATCAGCTGATCTTAGAGATCGAGGAGGGCAGTAGGGCTGAAGCAGCTCAGACAAATATGGTGGGGTAAGGTTGTTCAGGCATTTAAAAACAAATAGCAAAAGTTTAAAATGAATTCTGTAGTGAACAGGGAGCCAGTGAAGGGACGCCAGGATGGGAGTGATATGCTCACGCCTACGGGTCTGGGTTAAGAAGCGAGCAGCAGAGTTCTGCACGAGCTGCAGACGGGCGAGAGAGACGTCTGGCTGATGCCTACATACAGTGCATTACAGTAATCAAGACGAGATGTGATAAAAGCGTGTAATAATTTCTCCAAGTCAGGTCTTGATAAGATTGGTTTCACTTTTGCAATTTGTCGAAGCTGATAAAAACTTTTCTGAACAACACTGCTGATCTGTTTATCAAATTTAAAATCAGACTCAAACTTCACCCCCAGATTGGTGACACAGTCCGTAAGATAACATGACAGTGAGCCAAGGTCTATGCTGGAAAAAGGACAGCAACTCGGTTTAAACATCATAACTTCAGTCTTGTTCTCGTTTAGACTGAGGAAGTTTAGAGAAAACCTTAACATCGTTAAGCGTGAGTTGCTGGAGAGTATTGTTTTGTGCCAGGGGAAGATAGATCTGGAAATCATCAGCATAAAAATGAAAAGCTATCCCATGTTTCCTAAAAATTGAGCCGAGGGGGAGTAAATGGGAGACCGAGCATTCTGTGTGGCTGCCCCCCGCCTGTGGAACTCCCTCCCTGACGACCTGAGAGCTCCACAGTCACTGGTTGACTTTAAAAACAGCATAAAGACCTTTCTTTTTAAGCAAGCCTATTCTGCCTCCACATGATTTTATCTTTGATCTTAGCTGATATCATTATTGATTTTATTTGATTTTATCGCTTGTTTTATTTTGATCTTTGCTTTGTTGCACTTTGTAGCACTTTGAGATTTTTTTAAATGAAAAGTGCATTATAAATGGAATTCATTATTATTATTATTATTAAATAAAGAGCAAATAAAAGAGGGCCAAGGATAGAGCCCTGGGGTACGCCATGTGGAAGAGGAGCAGTGGAAGACATATAATTGTCCATTTTTACACAAAAACTCCTATTGGTTAAATAGGACCTAAACCAATTGAGGGCGACACCCCTGATGCCCACACAGTGCTCAAGACGAGAGATTAAAACCCTGTGGTCAACAGTGTCAAATGCAGCAGACAAGTCTATTCAAACAATCATTATATAAGTAATAAAAAAATGAATAACTCATCTCAATTTTCAAATTTCAACATATTACACATTAAACTACTTCATACATATTTCTTCAAAAATTCATTTTTGATCATTTTCTTAAACATTGACATTGCCTTTTTCACATCACACTCCAAGTCATTCCACAATCCAACTCCCTGGACTGAGGTAGACCGTCCCTTCAAAACTAGTTCTATATTCATCCATCCATCCATCCATCTTCTTCCGCTTATCCGGGGTCGGGTCACAGGGGTAGCAGCCTAAGTAGGGAGGCCCAGACTTCCCTCTCCCCAGCCACTTGGAGCAGCTCCTCTGGGGGAATCCCAAGGCGTTCCCAGGCCAGCCGAGAAACATAGTCCCTCCAGCGTGTCCTGGGTCTTCCTCTGGGTCTCCTCCCGGTGGGACATGCCCGGAACACCTCACCAGGGAGGCGTCCAGGAGGCATCCTAACCAGATGCCCGAGCCACCTCAACTGGCTCCTCTCGATGTGGAGAAGCAGCGGCTCTACTCCGAGTCCCTCCCGGATGACTGAGCTTCTCACCCTATCTCTAAGGGAGAGTCCAGACACCCTGCGGAGAAAACTCATTTCAGCCGCTTGTATCCGAGATCTTGTTCTTTCGGTCATAACCCAGAGCTCATGACCATAGATGAGGGTGGGAACGTAGATCGATCGGTAAATTGAGAGCTTTGCCTTTTGACTCAGCTCTCTCTTCACCACGACAGACCGGTACAGCGCCCGCTTCGCTGCAGACGCTGCACCTATCCGCCTATCGATCTCACGCTCCAGTTTTCCCTCATTACTGTATTCCCACATAGTTCTATATTGTCTTTACAAATACATCAGTTCCCTTTAGGTTGTAACAGCTTGATCTTTTAACAAAATGTGTCTGAATATTTAAGGGCAGTGCATTGTTATGAGCTTTATCCATTAAAATATGGTACTGTAATCTACTAAATCATGGAACTTCAGTAATTTCAACTGAAAAAAAATAATATACTAGATGGATGACAGTAATGTTTTCTTGCAATAATCCTTACGGGTCTTTTCTGTAAAATAAAAATAGGTTTTGTAATAGTTTTACATGCTTTTCCCCAAACATCAATACAATAAATTAAATGTGGAACAATGATTGTGTTATACAACAAATACAACACTTTGTCATTCAAAAGGTCCTTAACCTTATACAGTACAGCAATATTAACTATGCATAAACATTTTACCCACTTAAAAAGATTGACGTCTTGAAATGACGAGCAAAGAAACGGCCGACGCAACTTGTTAATGAGTCAAAGTCTCACGACCAGTTCATGTAAAGAAAGACTTTCATTTGACAGGAAGAACTGTGTGTGTGTGTGTGTGTG
>JBBPBX010018350.1:15926-45716 GCA_038048925.1 Garcialebias charrua | reverse complement strand
CAAACATCAATACAATAGATTAAGTGTGGAACAATGATTGTGTTATACAACAAATACAGAGCTTTATCATTCAATAGGTCTCTGACTTTGTACAGTACTGCAATCGATTTAGCTATTTTTATTCTTACAGAATTTATGTGTTGTTTCCATGTCAGTTTGTCATCAATGATAACACCCAAAAACTTCACCTCATTCACTCTACAAATCTCAACATCCTCAATTTTGAGTGGAACATCAACAGTTTTCTTTTTATTACCGAATATCATGTAATTAGTTTTCTCTAGATTTAATGATAATTTATTTATTTTAAACCAAGTTTGTATCTTGACAAATTCTGTCTTTATCAATTCTAACATTTGTTCTATATCTTCACCTGAACAGAAAAAAGTGGTATCATCAGCGAAAAGTACACATTTAAGGAGTCCTGACACATTTACCAAGTCATTCACATATAAAATAAAAAGCTTTGGTCCAAGTACAGAGCCTTGGGGAACTCCACATGTGATATTACAGAGGTCAGATCTTACATCATTTATTTGTACAAATTGTTTCCTATTTTTTAAGTAGCTAGATACCCACTGTAATGCTGGTCCTCTAATACCATATTTGTTCAGTTTTTCAAGGAGAATGGTGTGATCAATAGTATCGAATGCTTTTTTTAAATCAACAAAGATACTGATACAATGTTGTTTTTGATCGACAGCAGTAGTTATTTGTTCCATTAATTCCATGAGAGCCATTGATGTAGAGTTTTTTGATCTAAACCCATACTGACTGTTGCTTAGAATATTTTGTTTATCTATAAATTGGTCTAGTCTGTTTACAAATAGTTTTTCAAGAATTTTTGAAAACTGTGGTAACAAGGATATAGGTCTATAATTGTTGAATACACATTTATCACCATTTTTAAAAAGAGGAACGACCTTAGCTACTTTCATATTATCTGGAAAAATTCCTGTTGAAAATGATAAGTTACATATGTATGTGAACGGCTCAATAACATGGCTCATTATGTCCTTTACAAACATCATATCCATGTCCACCCAGTCTTTCGATCTCTTGTCTGTAAGATGTTTTACTACATTCATTATTTCCTCTTTGTTAGTTCCATTTAGGAAAATACTATTTGCACAACCTGTAATTGAGTGGATCATATTTTTATCTACTTTTGGTATCTTAGCTGCAAGGCTTGATCCAACATTCACGAAATATTGATTAAATCCATTTACAATTTCATTTTCATCATGAACTTCATCGTTGTCTTTTACAAAATATTTTGAAATACCAGTTTTTGCTTTATGATTCTTCAGTACACCATTCATTACTCGCCATGTTGCTTTCATATCACCATTAGTTTTATCTAATAATTTACTATAATATTCTTTCTTATGTTTCCTTATAATCCCTACTAATTTATTTTTATACTTTTTATATTTTTCTTCTGCGCTCTGACTTCGCAATTTCAAGAAACATGAATACAAATAATTCTTTTTTTTACATGCATTTCTTAACCCTTTTGTCATCCATGGTTGATCATTCGTATTTCTCTTTGTGTAATTTGTTTGCACACAATTCTTTTCATACAGGGTTTCCAAGATATTCATAAACTCATCATATGCCCTGTTCGCATCATCAACATACACATCATTCCAGTCTTGTTTATCCAGATCCTCTTTCAATTTTTCCAAAACTTTTTTTGATGTGTTTATGATCTTTTTCTTCGTTGTGACTGCTTTTGTGATATTTTGATCATTTTTAAAGATTGTGAAAACTGGTAAATGATCACTTAAGTCGGTCGTTAAGATACCACCTATCACATCCCCATTTGTTATATTTGTGAAAATATTATCAATTATTGTGGCACTATGAGTTGTAATTCTTGTTGGCTTTGATATCAATGGATACATATTTAAACTGTACATTGAGTTTATAAATGTGCTTATGTTATTTGAATCTGTTTTATTTCCCATATCAATGTTAAAGTCTCCACACAAAAAAATATTTTTATTAAAACTCTTCTCCATTAGTTCCAAGATTTTATCAGTGAATATTTCTATATTTGCTCCTGGTGATCTATATACACAACTTATTATTATGTTTTTATCGTTTTTGTTTATAATTTCTATTGTTATCATTTCCATAATATTATCAACTATTATTGACATTTCATTATTTAATTTACATTTTATTTCATTATTGACAAATAGTGCGACACCACCACCTCTTTTATTATTTCTGTTCATATGATATAATTCATACCCCTCGATGTGAATATTACTTGTGTTATCATCATTAAGCCATGTCTCTGACAGCGCTATTATCGTAAAAGTTCTATTTAATTGTTTTAAGTAATCTGTTATTTTGGATATGTTTGCATTTATACTTCTGCTATTAAAGTGAATAATGGAGAGAACTCCATTTGATATATTGATGTCATTAAACTGGTCTTCATTATAATATTCGCTATCATTTATTACAGGAAAAAAATTTGCATCAATCACATTTTCAACATTATATATTTTAGGTTCTGAGTCTTCGTATGTTGTCATGTTCTAATGTATTTGTTCATTTCACTGTATATTTTATCCATTTTGATTGTGAGTTGTTTCATTGATTTGTAATTTTTCATCTCTTGAATTCATCCAGATCCGTCAGCTCTTTTATCATTTTAGGCTGAGACCCTTCCTTTGCTTTGATAAAGACGTATCCATTTCTAGTCCATGTTGATGCTATTTTTTTTCTTTGTTTTTTAACCACCTTGCTTCTTTTGCAATTTTTCCATTTTTCTTGGTAAGATGTTCATTTATGTAAACGTCTGATCCCTTCAGATTTCTTCTATTTTGCATAACATAGTTTTTAGTATTCCTGCTAATGAACTTAACGACCACTGACGGTTTGAATCTTGGTGAATTACTGGGCAGGGTGTGACAGAATGAAATGTCCTCATAGTTTATGTCCATGTTCATGTCCTGTAAGAAATTAACTACAAGTTCATCCAGAGTCTCTTGTTCTTCCTGAGATTCATACTCATTTGGATCATTGTTATTAGGAGCTCTTTGATGTGTCCGACACATGCTAACATCAAGTCCTGAGATGACCACGTTGTCTTGCTTTGTAAATTGTTCTAAATCCTCTATTTTTTGTTCTAAATCAGCAATTCTCTTGTCTTTGTTAGTTACCAGTTCTTTCAGTTCTCTTATTTCTTTAACCAGACCGGCCTGGGAATCCATCTTTGCTGTTAAACTTTCTATTTGTCCACTCATAAAGTTGAGTGATTCTCTAAAGTCTTGCATATCTGAGTTGTTTCCCTCCGAGTCTGGTGACTTTTGTCCTCTATTTTTCATATTTACAGAGACTGGTGACTTTGGTCCTTTACCTCTCGTCATACTTACAGAGTTTGTGATCTAGTGGTAGCAGGTCTTTGGTTTATTCACTGAACCACGTGGCCATTCCACCAGGCTCACAGGCCTAAAGATGATTGGTGTGGCCCAGCAGTGCAACACCCAGATCAGGAGTTATTAGATCAGAACTCACGGTTTCTAGATATATTCTATTCTATTCTATTACTGGAATCCATTCAATAGGAGCTCGTTGCCAGGAAGCTGGGTTGCCAGGTTCTATCGGCACGTCCCCCTAGAGCGCGGATATGTCACAGGTTTGTTTGATTTGTGTATTGCTGGCCCCGTGGTTTACAACGAGTCGGGGACTATAGCACGTGACCTCCCTCACCTGTCTCTGTGAGGACTGACAGGCCTGTTTGCAGGCGCCTCTGGCACTGTCTGTTGCAGACAGACCTGAGGCACCCAACTAGGGCTTATTGATTAGGCTAACACCCTGTGAGCCATGAGGGAGTGGGGAATGATGACCCCCGCCCTTTATGTCAGCTGGAAGAGCAGAGGGGACCATGCTGCTGATACTACTGTGTTTTCTTTTTTTTGAGTCAACAAAACAGAGAGGGGCTGGTGATCCTGTAAAGTCAAGAAGAGGACCTGGTTCGTCAGGCCCGTTTCTGTCTGGCATCCCGGTTCGCCAAGGAGGCCCTGTGTCGGACCGTCTGGCGGGGAACAAATCTGTTCTTACTCCAGGCGTGTTCGGCCCGAGGTGGGTCCGGCGGTGGTCTCCGCCGGTGCTCGGCCTTGTATGCCGGCCGCTTTTGCGGTGGGACACGTGTGGTTGAGTGGTGTCGAGGCTACGGGGCTCTGCTCCCAGCTGATTCCCTGGGGGGGGGGCGAAAGCTCTTCTGGGGATGCCTACCCGGAGAGCCTCAGCCTGTTTGCACCTCTGGTCCAGTCTGGTCTGAATTCGACCCAGAGCTTTTCCGAATAATCCCATCGGCTCTATGGAGTGGTGCAGAAAAGGAATTTTCTGTCCCTCCGGGAGGTCAGTTAGGGTCATCCACAGATGGTGTTGTTCGATGACCACCTCAGCCATGCCTCTGCCTTGTGCAACAGCTGCTGTCCCCATCATGCAAAGCACAAAGTCTGTTGCCCTGCGGGCTTCTTCCAGCACGTCGACGGCAGCCTGTCTGTCCGTCGTTACCTGGAGCTCCTGCAGTTTTTCAGCCAGGTATGCCTGCATCATGGCGGACCGCGAGGCCCTAAGCCCTGTAGCATTTCTCGAGCAGAGAAGCCGAGGCTCGACAGGCTTTGCTGGGCAGAGTTGGTTTCGTCCCGGATGACCTGGGAGCCAGGTGAGACGCCAGCGTGTCCTCCATTTGTGGCACGTTGGCTATACCCGCTGCATCCATCCCATCCATGTCTAGGAACTGCGAGAGCGGCAGCAGCATGGGAGCCCTGGGCTGAGTCCAGGTGCAAGTCAGCTCCGTGAGGAAATCCGGAAAGATGGGCATTCAAAGTCAAAGTCAAAGTCAACTTTATTGTCAGAACTGCAATATGTATAGGACATACACAGGATTGAAATTGTGTTTCTCTCAGTCCCTCGGTGCAACAGTAAACATTTAAACACTAAAACACTGAAACATTTAATAAACAAACATAAAATAGTAAAAGTGTAACACTGTCCTGAGTTTTTGCATAGTAGTATAAAAGTATGAAAATTTACACCAACACTAAAACACTAAACATTTAATGAACATAAGCATAAAATGAAATAATAAAAGTGTAATACTGTCCTGAGTTTTTGCATAGTAGTATAAAAAAAGTATAAAAAGTATATCTATAAAATAAACTGAAGGTTCTAGCATTGACATTTGCAAAGAGTGGCAAAGCAGCATATGAGTTAATGTACACAGTATATGTATGAGGTAGTTGATGTTGGTATAGAGGCAAAGTGGCATATGCAGTAAGGCACATTGGGCATCCTTAAATAAGGCTGGTCAGAGAATACTGTATATGTATCAGCAGTAGTGTAGATATAAAAGTAGTGTAAATGTAAACAGTAGTAATAAATGTAAACAGTATTAATAAATGTAAACAGTGAATGTAAACAGTAGTATGACTATAGGCAGTGATGTAATACAAACATTAGTGCAAATATGAGAAGTAGTGCAAACTGAATGAGCACATGACCGAGAGTTTAGTGAATAACCCGTTTGATGACACAGAGTCCAGTGTTAAAATCTTTGTGTTGTGTGGTAATGTGTGAGAAAGTTTTTTGTGTTAAGGCAGTTCAAATGGGAGGGGAGGCAGAGCAGGCAGAGTGTTTAGCATCCTGACTGCCTGATGAACAGAGCTGTCTCAGTCTGCTGGTTCGAGCCTGGAGACTTCTCAGTCTCCTCCCTGATGGCAGCAGTCTGAAGCAGCTGTGTAGTGGGTGTGTGGGATCACCTGCCATGCAGAGGGCTTTCCGAGTGAGGCGTTTGCTGTGTAAGTCCTGCAGTGAGGGGAAGGAGGTGCCGACGATCTTCTCAGCTGCTCTCACGATGCGCTGGAGGCTCTTGCGGCAGGATGCAGTACATGCACCAAACCACACCGTGATGCAGCTGGTCAGGACACTTTCTATGGCACCTCTGTAGAAGGTGCACATGATGGGGGTTGAAGCTCCAGCCCTTTTCAGCTTGCGGAGAAAGTAGAGATGCTGGCGAGCCTTTGCTTTGCTGCTTCTTTGCTTCGTTACGGACTGCTGCTTTGAGTAAAAGTAATTTCCTGCCAACCTCGTGACTTGTTGACGAGGTGGAGGCTCTGGCCATGGGACCTGCAGCACGTCCGTTGCTCTGCGACACAAGTCGAACAGAGAAGGGATCGAAAAGTAAGTCTCCGGGAAAACAGGCGCCGGGGTGCGAGAGAGGTCTCACCCCTGTTCGTTGTACTCAACTTTGGCGTCATCTGCAGAAAATTCACCTGAGGCTGAAATTGAGATCTCGCCCTCGTTCATCAAGCCTCGAGTGTCGAAGTCGACTGTTAAGTCCCCGATGGGAGCCAGCAAGTCTGGGCTGTCACCCCATTTGCCCTGGGTGTTGTCCTCCAGAGCCATGCTCTCGACCTCCGGCGTGGGAGTGAGAGGCTCAGTCGTGTCCGGGTCAGTTGGCGCCGCAGCAGCGTCCATGGCTTTAGCGACGAAGTCCACTCGGTGCCTCCTCACCACCTCCAGCATCTGGCTGCAGTGTGGGCATGATTCGGGCGCATCCAGCGCCATGTTCGCGTGCAACATTCCCAGGCAGACAGGACAGGCCTCATGGGTGTCCGTCGCCGAGAGGGAAAAAACGCATCAGCTGTGGCAGGCGCGCGAAGTCAGGCTCACCGTCCTGCTAGTCTTTTTCGGAAGTTTTGTCGTTCGCTTTCATTTCTCCGGAGGCATGTCCGAGATAAGACAAACGAGTCCTTCCAAAATCCTTTTTCTTTTTATTTGAGACGTCTCCTCCGTCGCGTCACTTTCGCTGGCTAGCCTGCTACGAAATTAGCAGAGGTAGCGATGTGACACATTTTAGCGCCGTCGAGCGAAGCAGTCTGCGGAAAGAGGAGAAGAAAATAGTTCGGGGTTAAGGAAAAATGTGCCGGACTAGCTTTTGCTAGCCCGGCAGTACGCAGGAAGAATTCTCTGTACGCCCTGTGTAGGGAGCAAGCTCACCTCTGGTCAAGCGATGAGGCACAGAGAAGTCCCGCGAAGAGAGTTCAGGTTTAAGCGAGGTGAAGGGCAATAAGAGGAAGTAGGATGGGCGTCAGCACCTTAAATACCCAGAGGGCGGGGTCTCTGGTGTGACGCTGATGCCCCTGCCGTAAAGGCGTGATTGTATTCCTTCAGGTAATGGCGCGGAGCGCAATTTCCCATAGCATTTATGTTGCACCGAGTGACTGACTGATAAGGGAACAAGTAATTAAGAATACAATAATACTTTTTATCTGTAGGCTCTTAGCTTAAAATGTAGTTACCAGCTTAGAATGAGATAAAGGGAGAGGTTTAAGAGGAATAGATCAAGGATGGGGAGATGGAAGTTTAAAGGAAGTTATCTATTTTGAGTTTAACCAGACTGACACCTTTCCATATGAAAACTAGCTCGACTTATCGCACGCTCCAGTAAACAATCAGCAACTCTGTACCTGTCAGACGTTCCGTCTTGGTTTGGTAGAGTTGAGAAGCAGTCTGGGACTCAACAGGTCGTAGGTCCGTGAAGTCCAGTTGTACTTCGGCGTGTTTATGGATTCAACGGGTCGTTGAAGCCTGCTTTCTCCATCAGAAACAGTGGCACTTCCTGGTTAGTTTCAAAATAAAGCGTTCCTCAAGAAAGTTCATTAGGAACTTCGAGCTTCTTAGCTCTGTTGAATTTTATGGCAGCATCCATAAATTCTCAGCTTGATATGTCTTTGACTTATGACTGCAGCTTAATCAGCTTAAAGAGAGGACATGACAGGTATTTCTGTCCATTCCAAACTGAACTACAGTATCAAGGAAGTGAACGCTTTTTACCAAAAGTGTTGACATCAGATATTCAGTCTCCTGATTGGTCGTGGACCAGTGGAAGGGAGTTAGAGTCACGTCAAAGAGTTCACTTTGACGTTATCAGGATTCAAGGTGAAAGTAGAAGCAGCCAGAAACAGAAATAAATCGTTTAGAGGAAGACGGGGAGTTCTGGAGCCATTTTCATGACAACTGATTAACTGTTTTCCCATTTCTAAACAAAACTGCCAGGCCACTCCGACCTGGGCCTTCACCTTTCACACAGTTCTTGAGCACCATCATTGATGCAGAATAAACCAGCACATGTGATCGTAAAACATATTGTAAAGTACAACAACTTCAAATATGAATACACAGGTGATGCTTAGATTACATTTGTATTAGAACAAAATTAAAAAAGTAGAAATAGTCCCTTTGTGAGTGAATATGCTCTTTGATTCAAACTAAAAAGGACTAAACTGTGTTAATGTCTGTTTACTGAAAGAATCAGTAAAAGTATCACTGGAACAGTTCAAAGAGATGAAGGTGTATCCCTGCATCATAAGTAGACCAAGGTTAGGTCCACTACAGTAGTATTCTATAAATGTGTGTTAATCTATAAGATGTTTACAAATTATTGAGGAATCTATTGATAAAGCATTAATAAATAATTTACAAAAGGAACCTAATTCCATCTCTTTACAAACATCCTCTGCGTTTTATATCAATAATTGGATTACCGTCTGTATATTAGAACGTCTGCTCATAAAATTTTGATTTTAGTATGACTGTTTGCATTTGATCCTACATAAATACTCATGCACTGTTCTGTATCTGATTGTTCCATTAACTATTCAGTCTGGAAAACATAATTTAATGTTAATACATTTGTAGGCTTATAAGTGAGTTTGCATTTACCATATTTTTCGGAGTATAGGTCGCACCCGAGTATAGGTCGCACCATCCAATTATTGCCAAAGAATAGGAAAAATCCATATACTGTATAGGTCGCACCTACGTCCAAATGTGGACTGTGTTTAGCTCTGCTGCAAATGTCTCTTCCACAGGAGCGCACAGCAAGGCTTTTAAGAAGATTAACACTTAAAAACAATTAATTGTTTGATAAAAAATTATAGCAAATATGTGTCTGAGCTGAACTTTTCTTTAATAAATGGCTTTGCTGGGCAGAGTTGGTTTCGTCCCGGATGACCTGGGAGCCAGGTGAGACGCCAGCGTGTCCTCCATTTGTGGCACGTTGGCTATACCCGCTGCATCCATCCCATCCATGTCTAGGAACTGCGAGAGCGGCAGCAGCATGGGAGCCCTGGGCTGAGTCCAGGTGCAAGTCAGCTCCGTGAGGAAATCCGGAAAGATGGGCATTCAAAGTCAAAGTCAAAGTCAACTTTATTGTCAGAACTGCAATATGTATAGGACATACACAGGATTGAAATTGTGTTTCTCTCAGTCCCTCGGTGCAACAGTAAACATTTAAACACTAAAACACTGAAACATTTAATAAACATAAGCATAAAATAGTAAAAGTGTAACACTGTCCTGAGTTTTTGCATAGTAGTATAAAAGTATGAAAATTTACACCAACACTAAAACACTAAACATTTAATGAACATAAGCATAAAATGAAATAATAAAAGTGTAATACTGTCCTGAGTTTTTGCATAGTAGTATAAAAAAGTATAAAAAGTATATCTATAAAATAAACTGAAGGTTCTAGCATTGACATTTGCAAAGAGTGGCAAAGCAGCATATGAGTTAATGTACACAGTATATGTATGAGGTAGTTGATGTTGGTATAGAGGCAAAAGTGGCATATGCAGTAAGGCACATTGGGCATCCTTAAATAAGGCTGGTCAGAGAATACTGTATATGTATCAGCAGTAGTGTAGATATAAAAGTAGTGTAAATGTAAACAGTAGTAATAAATGTAAACAGTATTAATAAATGTAAACAGTGAATGTAAACAGTAGTATGACTATAGGCAGTGATGTAATACAAACATTAGTGCAAATATGAGAAGTAGTGCAAACTGAATGAGCACATGACCGAGAGTTTAGTGAATAACCCGTTTGATGACACAGAGTCCAGTGTTAAAATCTTTGTGTTGTGTGGTAATGTGTGAGAAAGTTTTTTGTGTTAAGGCAGTTCAAATGGGAGGGGAGGCAGAGCAGGCAGAGTGTTTAGCATCCTGACTGCCTGATGAACAGAGCTGTCTCTCAGTCTGCTGGTTCGAGCCTGGAGACTTCTCAGTCTCCTCCCTGATGGCAGCAGTCTGAAGCAGCTGTGTAGTGGGTGTGTGGGATCACCTGCCATGCAGAGGGCTTTCCGAGTGAGGCGTTTGCTGTGTAAGTCCTGCAGTGAGGGGAAGGAGGTGCCGACAATCTTCTCAGCTGCTCTCACGATGCGCTGGAGGCTCTTGCGGCAGGATGCAGTACATGCACCAAACCACACCGTGATGCAGCTGGTCAGGACACTTTCTATGGCACCTCTGTAGAAGGTGCACATGATGGGGGTTGAAGCTCCAGCCCTTTTCAGCTTGCGGAGAAAGTAGAGATGCTGGCGAGCCTTTGCTTTGCTGCTTCTTTGCTTCGTTACGGACTGCTGCTTTGAGTAAAAGTAATTTCCTGCCAACCTCGTGACTTGTTGACGAGGTGGAGGCTCTGGCCATGGGACCTGCAGCACGTCCGTTGCTCTGCGACACAAGTCGAACAGAGAAGGGATCGAAAAGTAAGTCTCCGGGAAAACAGGCGCCGGGGTGCGAGAGAGGTCTCACCCCTGTTCGTTGTACTCAACTTTGGCGTCATCTGCAGAAAATTCACCTGAGGCTGAAATTGAGATCTCGCCCTCGTTCATCAAGCCTCGAGTGTCGAAGTCGACTGTTAAGTCCCCGATGGGAGCCAGCAAGTCTGGGCTGTCACCCCATTTGCCCTGGGTGTTGTCCTCCAGAGCCATGCTCTCGACCTCCGGCGTGGGAGTGAGAGGCTCAGTCGTGTCCGGGTCAGTTGGCGCCGCAGCAGCGTCCATGGCTTTAGCGACGAAGTCCACTCGGTGCCTCCTCACCACCTCCAGCATCTGGCTGCAGTGTGGGCATGATTCGGGCGCATCCAGCGCCATGTTCGCGTGCAACATTCCCAGGCAGACAGGACAGGCCTCATGGGTGTCCGTCGCCGAGAGGGAAAAAACGCATCAGCTGTGGCAGGCGCGCGAAGTCAGGCTCACCGTCCTGCTAGTCTTTTTCGGAAGTTTTGTCGTTCGCTTTCATTTCTCCGGAGGCATGTCCGAGATAAGACAAACGAGTCCTTCCAAAATCCTTTTTCTTTTTATTTGAGACGTCTCCTCCGTCGCGTCACTTTCGCTGGCTAGCCTGCTACGAAATTAGCAGAGGTAGCGATGTGACACATTTTAGCGCCGTCGAGCGAAGCAGTCTGCGGAAAGAGGAGAAGAAAATAGTTCGGGGTTAAGGAAAAATGTGCCGGACTAGCTTTTGCTAGCCCGGCAGTACGCAGGAAGAATTCTCTGTACGCCCTGTGTAGGGAGCAAGCTCACCTCTGGTCAAGCGATGAGGCACAGAGAAGTCCCGCGAAGAGAGTTCAGGTTTAAGCGAGGTGAAGGGCAATAAGAGGAAGTAGGATGGGCGTCAGCACCTTAAATACCCAGAGGGCGGGGTCTCTGGTGTGACGCTGATGCCCCTGCCGTAAAGGCGTGATTGTATTCCTTCAGGTAATGGCGCGGAGCGCAATTTCCCATAGCATTTATGTTGCACCGAGTGACTGACTGATAAGGGAACAAGTAATTAAGAATACAATAATACTTTTTATCTGTAGGCTCTTAGCTTAAAATGTAGTTACCAGCTTAGAATGAGATAAAGGGAGAGGTTTAAGAGGAATAGATCAAGGATGGGGAGATGGAAGTTTAAAGGAAGTTATCTATTTTGAGTTTAACCAGACTGACACCTTTCCATATGAAAACTAGCTCGACTTATCGCACGCTCCAGTAAACAATCAGCAACTCTGTACCTGTCAGACGTTCCGTCTTGGTTTGGTAGAGTTGAGAAGCAGTCTGGGACTCAACAGGTCGTAGGTCCGTGAAGTCCAGTTGTACTTCGGCGTGTTTATGGATTCAACGGGTCGTTGAAGCCTGCTTTCTCCATCAGAAACAGTGGCACTTCCTGGTTAGTTTCAAAATAAAGCGTTCCTCAAGAAAGTTCATTAGGAACTTCGAGCTTCTTAGCTCTGTTGAATTTTATGGCAGCATCCATAAATTCTCAGCTTGATATGTCTTTGACTTATGACTGCAGCTTAATCAGCTTAAAGAGAGGACATGACAGGTATTTCTGTCCATTCCAAACTGAACTACAGTATCAAGGAAGTGAACGCTTTTTACCAAAAGTGTTGACATCAGATATTCAGTCTCCTGATTGGTCGTGGACCAGTGGAAGGGAGTTAGAGTCACGTCAAAGAGTTCACTTTGACGTTATCAGGATTCAAGGTGAAAGTAGAAGCAGCCAGAAACAGAAATAAATCGTTTAGAGGAAGACGGGGAGTTCTGGAGCCATTTTCATGACAACTGATTAACTGTTTTCCCATTTCTAAACAAAACTGCCAGGCCACTCCGACCTGGGCCTTCACCTTTCACACAGTTCTTGAGCACCATCATTGATGCAGAATAAACCAGCACATGTGATCGTAAAACATATTGTAAAGTACAACAACTTCAAATATGAATACACAGGTGATGCTTAGATTACATTTGTATTAGAACAAAATTAAAAAAGTAGAAATAGTCCCTTTGTGAGTGAATATGCTCTTTGATTCAAACTAAAAAGGACTAAACTGTGTTAATGTCTGTTTACTGAAAGAATCAGTAAAAGTATCACTGGAACAGTTCAAAGAGATGAAGGTGTATCCCTGCATCATAAGTAGACCAAGGTTAGGTCCACTACAGTAGTATTCTATAAATGTGTGTTAATCTATAAGATGTTTACAAATTATTGAGGAATCTATTGATAAAGCATTAATAAATAATTTACAAAAGGAACCTAATTCCATCTCTTTACAAACATCCTCTGCGTTTTATATCAATAATTGGATTACCGTCTGTATATTAGAACGTCTGCTCATAAAATTTTGATTTTAGTATGACTGTTTGCATTTGATCCTACATAAATACTCATGCACTGTTCTGTATCTGATTGTTCCATTAACTATTCAGTCTGGAAAACATAATTTAATGTTAATACATTTGTAGGCTTATAAGTGAGTTTGCATTTACCATATTTTTCGGAGTATAGGTCGCACCCGAGTATAGGTCGCACCATCCAATTATTGCCAAAGAATAGGAAAAATCCATATACTGTATAGGTCGCACCTACGTCCAAATGTGGACTGTGTTTAGCTCTGCTGCAAATGTCTCTTCCACAGGAGCGCACAGCAAGGCTTTTAAGAAGATTAACACTTAAAAACAATTAATTGTTTGATAAAAAATTATAGCAAATATGTGTCTGAGCTGAACTTTTCTTTAATAAATGAATAATTTTAGCAGGATAAACACCTAAAAAATATATTTGTTAGCTGACATTATTGTAAGAGTGTGTCTCAGTTTAATTTTTGTTAATAAATGATTACAAATCAGCTTATTTTATAAAAAGCCATATATAGGTCGCACCTGAGTATAGGTCGCAGGCCATGAAAAAATGATAAAAAGGTGCGACCTATACTCCGAAAAATACAGTACTTTGATTTTTCCTCCTTAGACAATAAAAGCAGCTGTTTAACATTTTTATAGTTATTCTTTTTAATAATACAAACTCAGCATTTTGTGTTATTTTTTAATTGGCAGCACATGTTTACCAACTCTTAGCCAGGTTAATTAGTGCTCCAAATATGACTCATATACGTGTACAGGTAGTCCTCGACTTACGACGCCCCCGACTTACGACGTTTCGGACTTAAACATCACGTATCTCATTAAAAAAAAACTTTTTAAATTTATTTTTATAAATGAATACATGTACAGTACTGTACAGTCACCAAGCACTTAGCCTATCCTAACACAGTTTTTAAAGATGGAGTGAGTTGAATTGTCTCCCTTTCACATAAAGGGAGCTAGCTCCCTTTATGTGAATGGAGCCTGCTAGGGAGGAGGGAGACAATTCAACTGACTCCTTAACAGTGTTAGGATAGGCTAAGTGCTTGGTGACTGTACAGTACTGTACATTTATCTATTTATAAATAAAAATAAAAAATAAAAAAATATGTGAAAGGGAGACAATTCAACTCACTCCTTCATTTTTAAAAACTGTGTTAGGATAGGCTAAGTGCTTGGTGACTGTACAGCACTGTACATGTATTCATTTATTTAAAAAAAATTGTGTATGTGATCCGACTTACGTCATTTTTGACTTATTCATAAGTCGAGGACTCCCTGTATATGTTATAATTTACAAAGTATTTGAGGATATAAAGTGAAAAAGCAAAACAAACATACAATTAAGAACTGTCTCACTACCCACCGCATCACATAAACTAAATCATCAAATTTAAATATTCTGGATGTAAATAACTGAATCCACTTTCCTGCAGAGGTAGATTGAAGATGGATTGAGGAAGTTCAGTCAATTTCCAGCTCCACCCAATATTCTTGTTGATTGTAAACAAGTCTGTCACCCCCTTCCTTCATGAATTTCAGTGTAGCCTTCTCTATGATGCAAGAACTATTGTTTCTTAAGGGAATCCTGAAAGACTTCATAAAACCCAGTAGGACAGAGACATGTCTCTGTCAGAGACATGGCTCAATGATGATAACACCAGTAATATTCACATCGAGGGGTATGAATTATATCATATGAACAGAAACAAAAGAGGTGGTGGAGTCGCTCTATTTGTCAATAATGAAATAAAATGTAAATTAAATAGTGAAATGTCAATAATAGTTGATAATATTATGGAAATGATAACAATAGAAATAATAAACAAAAACGATAAAAACATAATAATAAGTTGTGTATATAGATCACCAGGAGCAAATATAGAAATATTCACGGATAAAATCTTGGAGCTAATGGAGAAGAGTTTTAATAAAAATGTTTTTTTGTGTGGAGACTTTAACATTGATATGGGAAATAAAACAGATTCAAATAACATAAGCACATTTATAAACTCAATGTACAGTTTAAATATGTATCCATTGATATCAAAGCCAACAAGAATTACAACTCATAGTGCCACAATAATTGATAATATTTTCACAAATATAACAAATGGGGACGTGATAGGTGGTATCTTAACGACCGACTTAAGTGATCATTTACCAGTTTTCACAATCTATAAAAATGATCAAAGCATCACAAAAGCAGTTACAACGAAGAAAAAGATCATAAACACGTCAAAAAAAGTTTTGGAAAAATTAAAAGAGGATCTAGATAAACAAGACTGGAATGAAGTGTATGTTGATGATGCGAACAGAGCATATGATGAGTTTATGAATATCTTGGAAGCTCTGTATGAAAAGAATTGTGTGCAAACAAATTACACAAAGAGAAATACGGTTGATCAACCATGGATGACAAAAGGGTTGAGAAATGCTTGTAAAAAAAAGAATTATTTGTATTCATGTTTCTTGAAATTGCGAAGTCAGAGCGCTGAAGAAAAATATAAAAAGTATAAAAATAAATTAGTAGGGATTATAAGGAAACATAAGAAAGAATATTATAGTAAATTATTAGATAAAAGTAATGGTGATATGAAAGCAACATGGCGAGTAATGAATAGTGTCCTGAAGAATCATAAAACAAAAACTGGTATTTCAAAATATTTTGTAAAAGACAACGATGAAATTCATGATGAAAATGAAATTGTAAATGGATTTAATCAATATTTTGTGAATGTTGGATCAAGCCTTGCAGCTAAAATACCAAAAGTAGATAATAATGTGATCCATTCAATTACAGGTTGTGCAAATAGTATTTTTCTAAATGGAACTAACAAAGAGGAAATAATGAATGTAGTAAAAAATCTTACAGACAAGAGATCAAAAGACTGGGTGGACATGGATATGATGTTTGTAAAGGACATAATGAGCCATGTTATTGAGCCGTTTACATACATATGTAATTTATCATTTTCAACAGGAATATTTCCAGATAATATGAAAGTAGCTAAGGTAGTTCCTCTTTTTAAAAATGGTGATAAATGTGTGTTCAACAATTATAGACCTATATCCTTGTTACCACAGTTTTCAAAAATTCTTGAAAAACTATTTGTAAACAGACTAGATCAATTTATAGATAAACAAAATATTCTAAGCAACAGTCAGTATGGGTTTAGAGCAAAAAACTCTACATCAATGGCTCTCATGGAATTAATGGAACAAATAACTACTGCTGTCGATCAAAAACAATATTGTATCAGTATTTTTGTTGATTTAAAAAAAGCATTTGATACTATTGATCACACCATTCTCCTTGAAAAATTGAACAAATATGGTATTAGAGGACCAGCATTACAGTGGGTATCTAGCTACTTGAAAGATAGGAAACAATTTGTACAAATAAATGATGTAAGATCTGACCTCTGTAATATCACATGTGGAGTTCCCCAAGGCTCTGTACTTGGACCAAAGCTATTTATTTTATATGTGAATGACTTGGTAAATGTGTCAGGACTCCTTAAATGTGTACTTTTTGCTGATGATACCACATTTTTCTGTTTAGGTGAAGATATAGAACAAATGTTGGAATTGATAAAGACAGAATTTGTCAAGATACAAACTTGGTTTAAAATAAATAAATTATCATTAAATCTAGAAAAAACTAATTACATGATATTCAGTAATAAAAAGAAAACTGTTGATGTTCCACTCAAAATTGAGGGTGTTGAGATTTGTAGAGTGAGTGAGGTGAAGTTTTTGGGTGTTATCATTGATGACAAACTGACATGGAAACAACACATAAATTCTGTAAGAATAAAAATAGCTAAATCGATTGCAGTACTGTACAAAGTCAGAGACCTATTGAATGATAAAGCTCTGTATTTGTTGTATAACACAATCATTGTTCCACACTTAATCTATTGTATTGATGTTTGGGGGAATGCGTGTAAAACAATCACAAAGCCTATTTTTGTATTACAGAAAAGAGCTGTAAGAATTATCACTAGAAAACATTACCGTCATCCATCAAGTACATTATTTTATCAACTGAAGTTATTGAAGTTCCATGATTTGGTAGACTATAATATTTTATCAGTTATGTATAGGGCTCAAAATAATGCATTACCTTTAAATATCCAAATGCATTTTGTTAAAAGACAAAGTTGTTATAATCTTAAGGGGACAGAGATATTTGTGAAACCACAATTCAGAACTAGTTTGAAGGGACGTTCTACCTCAATTTTTTTTTCTGTTGTTTGTTGTTTAAGGAAATTCTACCATTGCTGTTCCTCATTCTTTAGTTTGTAGCAGGTCGCTTTTGTAAATGAGCCCTCGAGGCTCAATGAGATTTACCTGACTAAATAAAGGTTGAATGAATCCAGGGAATTAGATTATAGAATGGCTTGGAGAATGTAGTTAAAAATGCCAAGTCAATGTTTACATTTAAGAAAATGATCAAAACGAATGTGTTAAAAAATATATATGAAATAGCGTAATGTATATTGTATTAGTTAGAAAGAGTTAGTCATTTTGTTCTGTTGGTTGACGATTATTATTGTTTAATCTGATTGTTGGGAAAAAGGGGCAGATATAATAAGATTTATTCTTCTTTCTGCTACCTTTCATTTTTTTTAATTTTGTACATTATCATTTATGGGATTGTCTTGTATTGTTTCTTTTGTAAAAAAATGAACAAATTTATTAAACATAAACAAACATAAACATAAAACCCAAGAAGGTGTAGAGCATTGGGTGTGCAAAGTCCTCCCTCACAAGACTGCAGTTATAGTGAGACATTTGTTTCTTCATGAGGACGTGCAGGACATTAACCATCATTTGTTAGCGTGGCTGACTGCTGAGTAAACAGAAGGAAGAAGACTGGCGTCAGTCAACAACTGCTCAGCAGATGTCACTCACAGGTCACTTAAAACACTCACTTTGTTTGGTGGAAGACATCTATGTTTGCTACCTGGAGAGCTTTTAAAAACATTTGGTCAAAACTAAAAGAACAGTGTCATTTTTTAAAGAATACAGTTTGTGTTTTACCCAATAAAGGCACTTTGGAAAGATTTTTACAGGTCAAGTTTTGCCATGCCCCCCTCCAACTCTAGAGTTGTGATCTCTAAACCGAGGCCGGGTCTGGACCAACCCAAAATGTGGGCCGGGTCGGGACAAAATAATGTGCTTGATGGTGGGCCAGGTCGGTCTCGAGCTTTTGATGCGGTTTCACTAATCATACAGCACAAAGAAATCTAAATAAGAATGAACAATATGAAATGATCCTTCAGATGGATCAGCTGATCACCGGCTGCATGTGTCTCCACACCTGCTCTCATCAGCAGTGAAGGAAGTAGCAGCAGCTACAAAAGCTGAAGCGATAAGTGTAATAGTCAGGGTGTTAGCAGGTTGTCTCTACTCAGGTGTTTGGTTGATGAACGCTCCACCCCCAGTCTGTTTCCAGTTTTTGTCTTCTTCCTGGTTCGGAGCTCACATTTATTTTATTTATGAGAATAAGAGCTTGTGATTGGCTACTGCTGCTGCCAGTCAAGGCAGACACGCCACCTTCATGTTTGTTGTTTGAGTCTGACTGACCTCAGACCAGCTCTCATGCCATCCAGGAGCTGAAGTACGGAAGCCCTAAGAGGACAATAAATATTTTAAAAAGAGGCCGTGAAGTGGGCGGAGCTACTGGTTTTCATATGTCACAAGCTCGGTTTGTATAAAATTAATAAAGATTTTTAAAAAAACAAACATTTGCAAGATAAAATAAAAGCCTCACTGAAATGTGTGCAGCTGAGGAAAAATTAAAAAAAAAAAAAAAAAAGCTGAAGCGAGCAGCTTGTTCAATTAAAAGACTTGTTCTATATTTTTCCAAATAATTTTGCTCTGAAATAATTTTTGTTCATCTGTATAATAGCCTGTCTTTATAGCTAATTTTTTTAGGCTATTCGTTTTGTGTGTTAATGTCCATTTGGTGAGACAAAAAATCTTATGCCTTCCTTTCTTTGAAATACGTTTGTAAAATACTATGTAAAACTGATTTGTTTACAAAAGCAGTAATAGCTTACTGGTAATTTTAAACAATGCTGTTGTTTTTAGGTTGGGCCTGTAATTACAGTTAACTGGTTGGGTCGGGTTGGATTTTTTAGGCCCGAATGTAACTCTACCCCACTCCCCAGCAACCAAGTGGTGTGGCAAAGAGCCACTGATTTAAACACAAGCAGCTATTTCAAAGAGCTTTAATAGAATCAGATGTGATTTCTTACAGCATTTCTTTTATTGTTTTTATCTTTCATCAATTGAACTTTTCAGGAGCTGATCACCACCCTGTACATCGGCTTTCTGGGTCTGATCTTTTCCTCCTACTTTGTCTACTTGGCGGAGAAAGATGCTGTCGATGAGGAGGGCAAGACGGGCTTCTCCAGCTACGCTGATGCCCTGTGGTGGGGCGTGGTAAGGCATCTCAGCATCCATCCATCCATCCATTCATCCATTTTCTTCCGCTTATCTGGGGTCGGGTCGCGGGAATAACAGCCTAAGTAGGGAGGCCCAGACTTCCCTCTCCCCAGCCACTTGGAGCAGCTCCTCCGGGGGAATCCCAAGGCGTTCCCAGGCCAGCCGAGAAACATAGTCCCTCCAGCGTGTCCTGGGTCTTCCTCTGGGTCTCCTCCCGGTGGGACATGCCCGGAACACCTCACCAGGGAGGCGTCCAGGAGGCATCCTAACCAGATGCCCGAGCCACCTCAACTGGCTCCTCTCGATGTGGAGAAGCAGCGGCTCTACTCCGAGTCCCTCCCGGATGACTGAGCTTCTCACCCTATCTCTAAGGGAGAGTCCAGACACCCTGCGGAGAAAACTCATTTCAGCCGCTTGTATCCGAGATCTCGTTCTTTCGGTCACAACCCAAAGCTCATGACCATAGATGAGGGTGGGAACGTAGATCGATCGGTAAATTGAGAGCTTTGCCTTTTGACTCAGCTCTCTCTTCACCACGACAGACCGGTACAGCGCCCGCTTCACTGCGGATGCTGCACCTATCCGCCTATCGATCTCACGCTCCAGTTTTCCCTCATTCGTGAACAAGACCCGAGATACTTAAACTCCTCCACTTGGGGCAGGACCTCCTCCCCGACCCGGAGAGGGCACTCTACCCTTTTCCGGCTCAAGACCATGGCCTCGGATTTGGAGGAACTGATCCTCATCCCGGCCGCATCACACTCGGCTGCAAACCGCTCCAGTGAAAGCTGTAGATCACGATCTGATGAAGCCAATAGGACCACATCATCTGCAAAAAACAGAGAAGCGATTCTAAGGCCACCAAAACGGATCCTCTCAACACCTTGGCTGCGCCTAGAAATTCTGTCCATAAAAGTTATGAACAGAATCGGTGACAAAGGGCAACCTTGGCGGAGTCCAACTCTCACTGGAAACGAGCCTGATTTACTGCCGGCAATGCGGACCATGCTCTGACACCGGTTGTACAGGGATCTAACAGCCCATATCAATGGGCCTGGTACCCCATACTCCCAGAGTACCCCCCACAGGGCCCCCCGAGGGTCGCGGTCGAATGCCTTCTCCAAGTCTACAAAGCACATGTAAACTGGTTGGGCAAACTCCCACGTACCCTCCAGGACCCTGTTGAGGGTGTAGAGCTGGTCCAGTGTTCCACGACCAGGATGAAAACCACACTGCTCCTCCTGAATCCGAGGTTCAACTATCCGATGGACCCTCCTCTCCAGAACCCCTGAATAGACCTTACCAGGGAGGCTTAAGAGTGTGATCCCCTATAGTTGGAACACACCCTACGGTCCCCCTTTTTGAATAGGGGAACCACCACCCCAGTCTGCCAATCCAAGGGAACTGCCCCCGATGTCCACGCGATATTGCAGAGTCGCGTAAGCCAACACAACCCCACAACATCCAGAGCCCTAAGGAACTCCGGGTGAATCTCATCCACCCCTGGAGCCTTGCCACCGCGGAGCTTTTTAACCACCTTGGTGACCTCAGCACCAGAGATTGGAGAGCCCGACCCAAAGTCCCCAGGCTCCGCTTCCTCAGTGGAAGACATGCCAGTAGGATTGAGGAGGTCTTCGAAGTACTCTGCCCACCGACTCACAACATCCCGAGTTGAGGTCAACAGCACGCCATCCCCACTATAAATGGTGTTGGTCGTACCGCTTTCCCCCGAGACGCCGGATGGTGGACCAGAATCGCCTCGAAGCCGTACGGAAGTCATTCTCCATGGCCTCTCCGAACTCCTCCCACGCCCGAGTTTTTGCCTCAGCAACCACCCGAGCCGCATGCCGCTTGGACTGCCAGTACCTATCAGTTGCTTCCGGGGTCCCACAGGCCAAAAAGGCCCAATAGGACTCCTTCTTCAGCCTGACATCATCCCTCACCGCCGGTGTCCACCACCGGGTTCGAGGGTTGCCGCCACGACAGGCACCAACAACCTTGCGGCCACAGCTTGGATAAGCCACCTCGACAATAGAGGCGTGGAACATGGCCCACTCGGACTCAGTGTCCCCCGCCTCCCTCGGAACGTGTTTAAAGCTCTCCCAGAGATGGGAGTTAAAGTTCTATCTTACGGGAGACTCTGCCAGATGATCCTAGCAGACCCTCACAATACGTTTGGGTCTGCCAGGTCTGACCGGCATCCTCCCCTACCATCGGAGCAAACTCATCACCAGGTAGTGGTCAGTTGACAGCTCCGCCCCTCTCTTCACCCGAGTGTCCAGGACATGCGGCTGCAGATCAGATGAGACGACAATAAAGTTGATAATCGAACTGCGACTTAAGGTGTCCTGGTGCCAAGAGCACATATGGATACCCTTATGCTTGAACATGGTGTTTGTGATGGACAATCCATGACGAGCACAGAAGTCCAATAACAGAACACCACTCGGGTTCAGATCAGGGGGGCCATTCCTCCCAACTACACCCCTCCAGGTCTCACTGTCATTGCCTACGTGAGCATTGAAGTCCCCTAGCAGAACAAGGGAGTCCCCAGGAGGCACTCTCCAATACCCCCTCCAAGGACTCCAAAAAGTGTGGGTAATCTGCGCTGCCGTTTGGCGCATAGGCACAAACAACAGTCAGAGCCCGTCCCCCCACACGTAGGCGAAGGGAGGCTACCCTCTCGTTCACCGGGGTAAACCCCAACGTACAGGCACCAAGATGGGGGGCAACAAGTATGCCCACTCCTGCTCGGCGCCTCTCACCAGGGGCAACTCCAGAGTGGAAGAGTGTCCAACCCCTCTCAAGGAAACTGGTTCCAGAGCCAGAGCCATGCGTTGAGGTGAGTCCGACTATTTCTAGCCGGAACCTCTCAACCTCACACACTAGCTCAGGCTCCTTCCCCACCAGAGAGGTGACATTCCATGTCCCAATGGCCAGCTTCTGTAGCCGAGGATCAGACCGCCAGGGTCCCCGCCCTCGGCCACCACCCATCCCACATTGCACCCGACCCCTCATCTCAGCAAGAAACTCAAAATTACTTTGCATACAGGTTGCCTGTGTGCATACATTTGTTTAAATACTGTTATTCAGTGCATGGTTTGGACATGTCCAGAGGAGGGGCAGTGGGTATATTGTTTTATTTATTATTCATTATTCATTATTTCATGTAATATTTTATTTATATTGTATTGCATGTTAGAAATGCAGCTGCCAGGAAAAAGATAAAGAGGAGATATATGGATGGTGTTAGAGAGGACATGGAGGTAGTTCATTCATTCATTCATTCAACCTTTATTTATACAGGCTAGCCTCGTTGAGTCACGGGGACTCATTTACAAGAGGGACCTGTCTCACTCACACCAAACAACCATCCACTCTCACACTCACACCTAGGGTCAATTTAGAGTCACCAATCAGCCTAACGTGCATGTTTTTGGTCTGTGGGAGGAAACCGGAGTACCCGGAGGAAACCCACGCATGCACGGGAGAAAGAGAGTCAGAGAATCTTTATTGTCAGTTGCACCACATTGGTACATGTGATGAAACGAGATTATGTACACAGGGTCCCAGTTACATCCAACAACAAAATGTAAAAGAAGAACAGTAATAACATCTAAGATATGAACTAAGAAAAATGTCAACTAAACATACACTAAGCACTAATATAGAAAAACATCACTCCAAACAGCAGCATGAACATGAGTCTGTACGAGCAGATGGGCACGAATGAACACAGCAACATGAAACAGATCAGCAGCAATATGAAGTGATTATTCTTATTATTTATTTATTCATGAGTCTAACAGCCTCAGGGTAGAAGCTGTTCCTCAGTCTAATGGTTCTACACTTAATGCTCCTCAACCTCCTTCCTGAGGGGAGTGGGGCAAAAAGTGTGTGTGCTGGGTGAGTGGGTCCTTCATGATGCAGGTGTCTCTCTTCCTGCATCTGGAGGTGTAGATGTCTGTGATAGTGGGGAGACTGACTCCAACATCTTCTGTGCAGCCTTCACCACTCTCTGCAGAGCTTTTCTTTCTGCAGCTGTGCAGCCTCCATGCCACACGTTGATGCTGGAGCACAGGATGCTCTCCACTGCACACCTGTAGAAGGAGGTGAGGACTGAGCTTCTCAGACCAGCTCGTCTCAGCCGTCTGAGGAAGTAGAGTCTCTGATGACCTTTCTTGATCAGGCTGGTGGTGTTGTTGCTCCAGCTGAGGTTATCATTCAAGTGTACACCCAAGTACTTGTAGCTGGAGACCACTTCCACCACAGATCCTCGTGTTTTCAGGTCTGGGGATGTGTTTGTTCCTTCTGAAGTCTACGGCCATCTCCTTCATCTTTTTCACATTGATGTGAAGGTTGTTCTCCTTGCACCTGCATCGGAGGCAGTGAAGGGTTCACTGTCTTGCCCATGGACAGTTCAGCATGTGACTGCTGATGGAATCAAACCACAACTCTCCCACTGGAGGCTGACTGCTCTAACCACTCACCCACAGCCGCACTTATGAATGATTAATTGTTTCATATTGTATTGTATCTCAAAAGCTTGAATAACTCATTGTTGCACCAATACTTAAAAAAAACACATTTATTACAGTCCCTATTCCAAAACGTTGGGACGCCGTGTAAAATGTAAATAAATAAATAAATAAACTGAATAAAATCATTTGCAACTCGTATAAATCTATTTTTGTTCACAATTTATCAGTTAATTACTAATTGTGTAATTAAGAAATTAACTTTGTTTTGGGGTGGACGACATAAGATCATTTAGAATTTGATGGGAGCAACATGTGTCAAAAAGGAGCAACAAAGGATTGTAACAGTACCGTAAGTGGTTTGTAAAAGCTGGAAGACGCAACGAATTAAGTTACCTGGCAACAGGTCAGTAAGATGACTAAGCATTCAATTCAGTTCAGTTTATTTATATAGCACCAAGTCATAACAGATGTCATCTTAGGACACTGAACAGAAACATTCATATATAAAAATATTAATTGAACATTATTTACCAGAGGAGCAGACTGCGTTGAGTTTAACTCCATCACAGAACTCTCATCTTGAGCAAACATGAAGGTGACAGTGGAAAGAAAAAACTCCCTCATGAGGAAGACATTTTTAGTAGAACCAGGATCAGGACAAGCGGTCATCTGCTTCAACAGGCTGGGTTTGGTAGGAACAGATACACAATGACAGGCCATGAACCACATGTTAAGATAGAAATACTGTAGTATCAAATGAAAACTATTCAATTTGAACAATGCATTTAAGGTAATGAGGTCAGCATTTTAGAGAGGCTGAATCTCTCAGAAGAAAAGATGGGCAGAGGTTCACCTGTCTGTGAGAAACCTGTGTTGTAGCAAAAGTTTTAAAGACTGAAATATTCCATCATCTACAGTTCATCATATCATAACCTCAGGAGAAATCTCTGTGTACAAAGGCCCAGGCTGAAAGTCCATCTTTGATGATCTTTGTTCTTCAGACATCGCTGCATTATAAACAGGTCTGATTCGGTCATGGACATCACTGCAGGGGCTCTGTTTGCTGTGCCATTCACAAACGGTGGCTGAAGCTCTTGCATGCAAAACCAACAAAGTAGAAAACTAATCTGTGGTCAGACAAATCAAGATTTGAAATTCTTTTAGAATCCACACACACACACACCATGTCCTCCGTACTAAAGAGGAGAGAGACCATCTGACCTGCTTTCAGGGTACTAAACAGCCAGAGGTACTTTTCTCCTCAGTATGGAGGCTCAGGTTTCCAATGGAGCTAATTAAACATTTGCATTGATAATGTGGAATAATGAGAAACCTCTGGCCGTCTTGTGTGGAGGGGATCAGTTTACTACAAAGAGACCGTAATAAACCATTCACCTCTATGTTGTTTTGGCTCAAAGAACTTTTAGAGCACCAATATAAAGTATCAGTTCCCTTAATTAAAACTTTAATTGCAGGTTTACAACCTTTATGTTCCATGGGTTAGAGGGTTCAGGCTTCTCGACCCTGCTCCATGCAGACGGTCATTTGTGTTTTCCCCTTCACAATGAAAGGAAAGGAATCCCACTTGGGGATTTGCACCTTTTGTGTATTTTTTTCTGAAACTGTATACTTGAGAGTCATGATATGCTTTTACACCAGGTTTGGTGAGTTATGTAAGGGGTTTTGTGTGCACGTTCTGAAATGCAACAGCTTAGTTTTCTCACAATGTATTCCTTCCCCCTGGTATGGTTTTCTCATTCAGCTGTGCAGGTGCACTGCACAGATGGGGGACAAGCCAATACCACGATTCATATCCCCTTCTCCTTTTCCCTCTGCAATCATCCCTGCTTTTTGTTTTTCTGTTGCTAATGGTTAGATGATAGCTTTTTTTGTTCCACAACTCTGACTCAATGTATGATGGAGCTTTAAGGCCACGCTAAGGGGGAAAAAAAAATTACATTGCCACGCTAATAAAAAAAATAAAAAAACATAACATTACGAGAATAAAGTCATACGAAACTCTTTTTTTTAACAGCTCTCGTTTATTTATTTATTTATTTATTTATTTCACGCATCGGCTCCACGACACAACCTGTCAATTAATTCAGTAGGCATGTCTGCAAATGACCAATCCAAAATGCTCCTTACCTGCAGAGCTGCGCTGCAGCTCATCAGAGCACACCACCTTACTGTCAGCAGGTTCAAAGTCCTGATACTGATAATAATCTGATGCTGATGTGCTAACAGATGAAGTAGCTCCTTATTTGTAAACCAAAGAGCTTAATAAGATGCTCAACATTGTTAAATGGACTGTAACGCAGAGGTGTTGGTGTAGAAGAGAGACAGAGTGAGTCGCTGGGTCTCTACAGCCTCTTTCTGGCATACAGTATTTATTGAAGAGCTCTAACAGCGCTGCACGCACACAGTTTCTCTCACTGAGCACCGTTTTCAAACATAAACAAAAATGAAAGTCATGACGTAATGACGTCACGCATATGCATCCAGAAGCAGCATGCAAAAACACAACAGTAGGTGGCAGTACTGGAACACGTTTTGAGTAAGAGCGTCAATAACAATAAAGTTGAACAAACATTCTTGATTTTACCACAGTTAAAATGTGATAAACCCTGCTTTATCCTGTCGGAGTTTGGATAATATTACAGATCATTTAGCTTCGGATTGGTCATTTGCTGACACACCTACTGGATTGATTGACATTAGGGATGGGGCCGATCCGATCCAGTATCGGTATCGGTATCCGATACCAGCATTATTTAAGTATCGGGTATCGGATCAAACCTGCCGATACTTTTCCGATCCAGCTTCAAAGAGCACTTGTGTTCAATCACAATCTGTGACTGCCCTTTTTAACATTGTGTGAGATAAACCCAATGAAGACACTCTTAAGCCTTACAATAGGGGGGTTCCCTATTGTAAGGCTTAAGAGTGTCTTCATTGGGTTTATCTCACACAATGTTAAAATGAATAGTTTGGGTGCAAAAGTTTCATTATACAGAGTCAAATACCTGAACAGTATCGGATCGGGAAAGTATCGGTATCGATCGATACTGAGTTAATACGTATCGGTATCGGATCGGGAGTGAGAAATGTGGATCGGTGCATCCCTAATTGACATGTCGCGTTGTGGATCCGACTAAAGGGGAAAAAAAAACATCTGTTAAAAAAAGTCTCATACGTCTTTATTCTCCTAATATTAAGACTTTATTCGACTTTATTCTCGTAATACTACGGCTTTAGTCTCGTAATTTTATGGCTTTTAATTTTTTTTCTTAGCGTGGCAATGTAAATTTTTTATTTATTTTTTTGCGTGGCCCTACAACTCGGTCGTATGAATGTGACATGAGTCAAACTAAAAAAGAATTCAGTCCAAAGTTGCCGATTTATAATACAGTATTTAATTAAACGCTAATCAAAATGAATGTAGTAGCACATGTATAGTGTAATACACTGAATTCTAGAGTGAAAGTATAGAAACCTGGCCTTTGTTAAAAATGAAATGGGTTTTGCTCCACACTGCTGTCTGAATGAGTATTTTTTGTTGTGGAATAAACTATTTCCTCTCTGATGTCAGGAGGACATTGTTTAGTCATCGGATTTGTGGATGAGTGAATAAATCCCCCACAGCTCCACCCATCCCTTAACATACACTACACCCTCCTGCCTGCCTTTCCCGCCTCTGCTCCTTTTTTTTTTACCCTCAAAGCTCTTTAAAGCGTCTCACCTTACATCAGCCGCTTTGTGTTAGCGCACAGCGGTGGCTCGCCCAGCGATACCCTGCAGACACCCACAGTGAGCCAAGTGTGCTCTGAATGTGCCAGAACTGGCTCGACTTTCATGGGGGGTGGAGGTGGGGGGTATGCAAGTGGAAGATGTATTTATTCTCCCTCCTCAACGCTGCAGATTCCTACACTCAGTGAGGATTAGTGGATGGAAATCTCATTCCCTTCAAGAAGAAACCTCAACATTTTCCACTGATAGTTGTGGGCAAATCCAGAACGACTAATAAACTTTTATTTTATTTTATTGTCTAATGCTTTTTGTAGACTGCTGCTCTTCAGAGATGAGAGCTTTCATTAAAAGTTTTATCATTTTCACAGATGTTCCCAAAACAAGTGTGTGCTAATGTTTTTATAATTTTGTATTTAATTGTAATGTTATTATTGTATTAAGAATGATGCCTCTTCATACATTTATGGTTTATAAATAAACTGATAATATTTCAATGTTCTTATTTTAAAAGGTTTATTGTTCTTATCACGTTGGTAAGAACTTTAGCACAATGAAATTATTGCACTAAATAAATCATTGTTCAACCCTTAAGCTTTGAACACTTGTTCTTTAGGATCTTTTTTTTTTAAATCAAAGTCTTTTTATTTATTTATTTATTTTATTTTAAAACATACAAACAACAACAGAAAAATAGAGAACATACAGAACAAAAAAAATCCTCCCACTCCTCCCCTCCCATACTGGATCAGTCACACACACATAAATAAACTAAACAGGCATTGACAAGTTTTCCACATACAGTACAACGTAAAAGGATGCCAATTGTCCCAAAATATTTGAACAGAGCTCTTCAGGGTGTATCTATTTTTTTTCTAAATGAATATGATACACAACTCCTCTTATCCAGAGAAAATATTCTGGAGTGTGTGGATCCTTTCAATTGCACAAAACCAGTCTCCTGGCCAGGAGAGAACCAAAAGCAATCACATTCTTCTCATACTTGCAAAAGGATGTATCCACAGGGACCACCCCGAACAGTGAGATGAGTGGTGATGGGTGAACAGTTCTCCCACATATCCAAGAGAAGGTGTCAAAAATAGATTGCCAAAAAGTCTGCAGTTTGGGACAGGTCCAGAATGTAAGCAGGAGTGTAGCTGGTTTGTTTACAGTGATTACATGCAGGGTCCAAGTTGGCTTTGATCTTGGACAGCTTGTCTTTGGACCAGTGCAACCTGTGCACCACTTTGAATTGAATTACAGCATGTCTCAGACAGATTGAAGATGAGTAAATGTTCTTAATGATCTTTCACCAGATTGAGTCTTATATGGATTCCTCAAGTCTGTTTCAAAGTCAAAGTCAACTTTATTGTCAGAACTGCAATATGTACAGGACATTCACAGGATTGAAATTGTGTTTCTCTCAGTCCCTCGGTGCAACAGTAACCATTTAAACACTAAAACACTGAAACATTTAATAAACATAAGCATAAAATAGTAAAAGTGTAACATTGTCCTGAGTTTTTGCATAGTAGTATAAAAGTATGAAAATTTACACCAACACTAAAACTAAAACACTAAACATTTAATGAACATAAGCATAAAATGAAATAATAAAAGTGTAATACTGTCCTGAGTTTTTGCATAGTAGTATAAAAAAATATAAAAAGTATATCTATAAAATAAACTGAAGGTTCTAGCATTGACATTTGCAAAGAGTGGCAAAGCAGCATATGAGTTAATGTACACAGTATATGTATGAGGTAGTTGATGTTGGTATAGAGGCAAAAGTGGCATATGCAGTAAGGCACATTGGGCATCCTTAAATAAGGCTAGTCAGAGAATACTGTATATGTATCAGCAGTGGTGTAGATATAAAAGTAGTGTAAATGTAAACAGTAGTAATAAATGTAAACAGTATTAATAAATGTAAACATTGAATGTAAACAGTAGTATGTAAACAGTGAATGTAAACAGTAGTATGACTATAGGCAGTGATGTAATACAGACATTAGTGCAAATATGAGAAGTAGTGCAAACTGAATGAGCACATGACCGAGAGTTTAGTGAATAACCCGTTTGATGACACAGAGTCCAGTGTTAAAATTCT
>JBBPBX010018350.1:0-10367 GCA_038048925.1 Garcialebias charrua | reverse complement strand
TGCCCAGACCGGTTGGAATGAACTATCTTTTGTCGGACATTATTAAGGACCAAATCGCTTGCCGTGATAAACCTGGCAGCCTGGAAGAACTTGTAAACCTCGCCGTTTGCATCGACGAATGTCTTCGAGAACGTTTCCGGGAGAGGAACTACAATTACCAGAGGCTCCCCACTTCCGGGTTCACGACAGCGGCAGGTGAGCGAAACGCCTACAGAAACACTCCAACGAACTACAAGTCCCAGAGAGACTTAGTTTCTGAGTCTCCTTCATCAACTGGTCCAGCTACTCGCCTACGTGCACTACCAGAACCCGAACCAATGCAGGTGGGGCGGGCTCATCTGTCTCCTGAAGAGAGACAGAGACGAAGGAGTTTGAATCTGTGCAATTATTGTGGAGAGTCTGGCCATTATCTGTGCAACTGCCCGTTGCTGGGAAACGAGAGGTCCCACCAGTAAGAAGAAAAATACTGGTGGGAGCTTCCAATCTTTCTGCCACTTGTCGACTCACATTAAAAATGACACTCCAAACCTCTCAAGATTGTCTCTCTGTTTCTGCACTGGTAGACTCTGGTGCTGAGGAGAATTTAATTACAGGTGACCTCCCACTTACGACTCCATCGACCTACGAACAACGGGACCTACGAACGTATCATATTTAATAAAAATATGAAATTACTGTATTAAAAAAAAAAAATTGTGTTTAAATGTTCTTAATTTCATGTGTACATCACTTTGTTGCAGCTGTGGTTGTTTTAAAGGCTTTATAAATAATAATTATGATAAAAATGATCATTTCTGATCATTTTTTGAGCAATCTTGGGCAACAGGAAGTAGGTCTTCAGTTTACACGGTCACAAATTAATGTAGAACACCGGACGCCATTTTAGGATACAGTAGCTGCCCGGCGCCGGGCCGAAGACTGGTGACCAGGATGGCTTCATATGGATTAAGATTGCATCATATGGATTAATTACTAGCTGGAATCGCTCTGTGAGTTCTGTGGACGTCTCAGGCTGGAGCAGGAGCTGCAGATTGATCGCGCCGCCGCTCCAACACCAGCTCATGGCTTGGCTAGCAGAAGCTAGCCAGCTAGCTAACACAGGTCTGGAGCGGCTGCGGTGGTTCACTGGCCGGCCGCCGCGCTGCTCGGCCCGACAACAATCAACGCATGGCAACCTAAGATGTCGGCTTTGACCATCTCAAAGTAAGAAAATATATTTTTATTTATTCTGTAAATGTGAATAGCAATGTTTAACATTACAGTACACTACTGTACATGCTTAAATGTGTGCGCGCGCTCCGTTAGCATGATAAATAAAGGTTGAATGAATGAATAATTTTTTTTTTTAAATAATTTTCACCTCCTACCTACGGCAGAATCGAGCTGCGAACCGTTCTTAGGTCCCTAAATCGTTCGTACCTCGGGGGTCACCTGTAGTATGAATTTAGTTAAAGAATTATCTATCCCCACTCAAACGGTTGACCCATTATCTGTAGCTGGTGTCACAGGGGATGTTGTAGGACAAATTCGGTGTAAGACTGTGGATTTGCATTTAATATCAGGAAACCACCATGAAATGACTGATTTTTATGTTATTGAATCACCAAACGCACAATTAATTTTAGGCTGGTTGAAGAGACACAACCCACATATCAACTGGGAGCTCGGGAGAGTAGAGGGATGGAGTGATTTTTGTTTGAAACACTGTTTACGTGCTGCCATCTATAATCTTCCTAAGGTTAACGTCACTGATGAGGACGTTGACACTACTGGTATTCCCTCTGTTTACCACGACTTGGCTTCTGTGTTCAGTAAACAGAAAGCTCTATCTTTGCCTCCTCATCGTCCTTAAGACTGTTCCATTGACCTCCTTCCTGGGGCCCCATTGCCTTCGAGTCGTTTGTATAATCTTTCTGGTCCTGAAAGAGAATCTATGAAAGAGTACATTAAAGAATCCCTTGACTCAGGTATTATACGTCCATCTACATCGCCGGTTGGAGCAGGTTTCTTTTTTGTTAAGAAGAAAGACAACTCTTTGAGGCCTTGCATTGATTACCGGGGCTTAAACACCATTACTATCAAAAACAAATATCCTCTTCCACTCATAGACTCTATTCATGAGCAACTTCAGTCTGCTACCATCTTCACTAAACTGGACTTGCGCAACGCCTACCATCTAGTGCACATTAAAGAGGGAGATGAGTGGAAGACTGCTTTCAGAACACCACTGGGACATTTTGAATATCTGGTTATGCCTTTTGGTTTAACAAACGCCCCCGCAGTATTTCAAGCTCTGGTCAATGACATTCTGAGAGACTTCTTAGGTGATTTTGTGTTCGTGTATCTGGATGACATTCTCATTTACTCTCACAACGAAGAGGAGCACATGACACAAGTCAGAACTGTATTAAAGAGACTGTATGAGAATCAACTCTTCGTTAAGAGTGAAAAATGTGAATTTCATGTGTCTTCCGTGTCCTTTTTGGGATTTATTTTTGAAGGTGGTCAATACCGGACTGATCCAGAGAAAACGAGGGCTGTGGTGGAGTGGCCTGTTCCCGAAACCAAGAAACAGTTGCAACGATTTCTGGGGTTTGCTAACTTTTATCGATGTTTCATTAAGGATTACAGCCGTATCGTTGCACCCCTCTCGCAACTCACTTCCACTAATAGGACTTTTAGATGGACACCTGAGGCGGACACAGCCTTTGGTAAGCTGAAACAACTTTTTTCATCTACACCTGTTCTCAGTCACCCTGACCCCAAACATCAATTCATATTGGAGGTGGATGCCTCTGACACTGGTGTGGGTGCAGTGTTGTCTCAAAGATCTACCACGGATAACAAGGTCCATCCATGTGCCTACTTCTCTCGCCGTCTATCCCTTGCAGAGAGGAATTATGATGTTGGCAACCGTGAACTGTTGGCAGTTAAATTGGCCATGGAGGAATGGAGACATTGGTTGGAGGGCACAGAGACCCCTTTTGTTATCTGGACTGATCAAAAGAATTTAACTTACCTCAGAGATGCTAAGAGACTGACACCTAGACAGGCACGATGGTCTTTATTTTTCATCTGCTTTAACTACATTCTCACTTTCAGACCAGGTTCGAAGAACGTCAAACCTGATGCCCTTTCTCGCCAGTTCTCACCCACGGATGCTCCGGATGCTAAGGTAGGGATGATTCCCCCTGTCCGCATTGTGGGCGCTTTGACTTGGACTATCGAGAAGGAGGTGAAAGAGGCACAGAGGATGGAACCTGACCCAGGTACTGAACCCCCCGGAACCCTTTTTGTCCCTACCTCCATGAAATCTAAGGTATTGTCTTGGCTCCACACTAACAAACTCTCTTGTCACCCTGGCATTGCCCGCATGTTATCTCTGACCCAGCAACATTTCTGGTGGCCGACCATGGCTCGGGACATCAAGGAGTTCGTGGCAGCCTGTCCTACATGCGCAAGGAACAAGTCTGGGAACCAACCGGCCGCAGGACTCCTCCATCCTCTGCCCACGCCTGCTCGTCCCTGGTCGCATGTAGCGGTGGACTTTGTCACCAGTCTACCCCTTAGGACGGACACACCGTCATCCTCACGGTCGTTGACCGGTTTTCCAAGGCGGCTCACTTCATTCCTCTTCCTAAGCTCCCCTCTGCGATAGAGACTGCTCAACTTCTGCTCCAACATGTGTTTAGGGTCCATGGTATTCCCTCTGATGTGGTTTCAGACCGTGGCCCTCAGTTCATCTCCCAAGTTTGGCGTAGCTTTTGTAAGACTCTGGGGGCGTCTACCAGCTTGACCTCGGGGTATCATCCCCAATCGAACGGTCAAACGGAGAGATGCAACCAGGAATTGGAGTCCATGCTTCGGTGTGTGGTGGGGACCAACCCTTCGGCTTGGAGTCAGCATCTCGTTTGGGTGGAGTATGCTCACAACACCCACAAGTCCTCGGCTACGGGTATGTCGCCTTTTGAGGCATCTCTCGGCTATGCACCTCCTTTGTTTCCCAGCCAGGAGTCCGACATTGCAGTCCCGTCTGTCCTCCATCACTTCCGGCGATGTCGGCGTGTTTGGCGCCAGGCCCGATCTGCTCTTCTCCGTACGGCGGCCCAAAATAAACGTTTTGCTGATCGCCGCCGCTCTTCTGCACCTCTCTATCAGGTGGGTCAGAGGGTTTGGTTGTCCACTAGAGACATTCAATTGAAGGATGTTCCCAGGAAACTGGCTCCTCGTTTTATTGGCCCCTTTCCCATCGTCAAGCTCATTAACCCCTCTGCAGTCAGACTTCTGCTCCCCGATTCCATGAGGATCCATCCCACCTTCCACGTCTCGCAGATCAAGCCCGTTTCCATGAGTCCTTTGTGCCCCCCTGATGACCTTCCTCCTCCTGCCCGGATCATCGACAACCATCCTACTTTTACTGTTCGGACCATCCTTGATGTGCGACGCAGGGGTCGTGGCTTCCAGTACCTGGTGGACTGGGAGGGCTACGGACCGGAGGAGAGGTATTGGATACCTTGGTCATTCATCCTGGATCTGAGTTTGATCTCCTCGTTCTTCAGGGCCCATCCTGAGAAGCGCCTCAGGTGCGACTCTTGAGGGGGGGGGTACTGTGAGAGTTCTACTGGCTGCAGCTCCTACCCAAGATGGCCGCCAATTACCACAGCTGCCGGTCATCTCCCTGATGAGACCTTCAACTATATAAGGCTGCAGTCAAGTTCTACTCTTCGCTGGGGCATTGAGCTATTTATGGTATTTATGCTCTCAGCCTGTTTGTTTCCTCAAGAAGAGTTTCTAACCTTGTTCTCTGTGCCTCCAGTTCTCCTGTGTTCGTGGATCCCTTTCTGTTCTGGCTCGCCTTGGGTTCAGTTCCTGGTCCTCGTGCCTGATCCTCCAAGCCATCCATCTGTGAAACTGGTTCACCATCCTCTGGGCTCACTTGGATTCACTCTCACGCTCTACTCAAACCATCCAGCCTGTAAGAGGAAAACATCACGAATAATCAAAGGACCACTCTTATTCCAATCCATCTGACATCCTGTTTGTTTCTCAGGAGCTCCAGAGGACCACCTGTAAATAGTCACCTGCACAAAATAAACACTGTTTAATTTTCTATCTTGTGGAGTCTTGTCTCGTTCCGGGTCTCGTACCAATCTGGGTTTACTGAAATCATTACAATTCCTTGGATTAGGATTCCTTCATTCTTTTGGATTACAGATGTGGTTGTTTTAAATCTGCAAAAAATCTATAGTTCACACCATATTCAGCCTTGTCTCATCCATCCATCCATCCATCCATATATCCATCCTTCCATCATTCCATCAGCTTTACCCAATTCTTCCTTTCCGGGTCAGAGTGTCACTGCTGCCCATATCCATCAGTCCTGTGCGAGAGGTGGGAGCCATGCTGGACAGGTCTCCAGTCCATCACAGAGTCGTGTAGAGACTAACAACTCTCACTTAAACTTAGAGACAATTTAAAGTTACCAATTAGCCCAACATCCATGTTTTCACTCTGTGGGTGGAAACCAGAGTGCTCAATTAATGCCATTCATGCACAGCCTTAACATGTACACTACACCCAGAGAGGTATCTAGCCAGAATAGTCATACAAATAAAATAATAATAATAATAATCTGTTTATTTTAGGATTGTATTTATTTATTTTAAAAATCTAAACATATATAACAATGTGGTGTGTGCTTGTGTATACCCCCCCCCACCCCCCACCCTCCCACAGCAGCCATATTTTGTCAGTTCAGGTACTGCTTTTCTCCACAACCTTTTCTACATCTGGTCACTGAAATGTTTGCCCAATTTTTGTGACAAAACTGCTCCAGCTCCTTTAAATTGGATGAATGCCACTTGTTCATAGCAAACTTTAAAACCATAACATGGATTCTCAATTGAACCCAAATCTGTGCATTTACATCCTCAGCACCATCAACATAAACATGTATGCTCTTTATTCATACACATTTTCATGGTAAAATACTTTTTGTTTGGAAGATAAAACGAAGACATACAAACGGTGCCATGGGAAGACTTACAGCAGGACTATCAAACTAAACTGCTCAGAACCACAGTTACTGAAAGCCAAGAGCTCAGGGGCCGGACATCCTGCAGTTTAAGTCGCTAAGTAAGCTTGTTTTATTATTTAAAATCTAGATTTATTTAAAAATGAACCCATTGGTGGGCTGAACTGAGCACACTTGTGAGCCTTTGGCCCCTGGGCCACCTGTTGAACAGCCCTGGTTGAATCTAAAAAAGTTAACTCTGGTCCTCTGGACATTCAAAAAACAAAACAAAGTGGTTTAAAATTGTATTATTAGGTAATGTAGCATTCTTCACATAGGTGTATCTTTTTTTTTTTGAGAATTGAGTTTCAGAAGACTTAATAAATAAATAAATAAACAGGACCATTTAGCTAGATAGCCTTACATTCCTTGACTAGTCTTTAGCCCTTTCCTCCATATTCCCCTATCAGAAACACACACACACACACACACACACACACACACACACACATTGACGTCATATTTTCACAAGCAAAGATCCTGTGTTAAGATGTGATCCTGTATGGAATTACATGTTAAACATGCAGTTTTTCCAGTAGCAATCTCACTCATTGACTGTCACTACAAAAAAAAAAGCTTACTACTGATACCTATTAGATTAAACGTCACTTCTAAAATTAGTATTAATTTAAGTATTATTAACATTTCTGGTTATTGTTTATTTTCTTTTAAAAAAGGCTTTACACTATAAATATTCAAGTGTTTTAAACAAAACAGTGACCACAGAAAATAAACCAGTCCGCTAGCTGTGAAGATCCCATAAGTCTATGCAAAGTCAATGTCACACCCATATGAGAAATGAGAAATGCTTCAGAACTATCAGATATAAGATTCAACTCAAGGCCTAGAGTGTGAATTGAGTCTCTGCATCTGAAATGGTAAATCTGCTCCTCACCGTCAGCTGCCTGGATGAATGATTTTTTTAAATGCTTCTTGTAAATTTTAAATGTTCAGAGAAGCCTTCAGGTTGACAGAAATAATTTAAAAAATATATTGGTGTGTCCTTGTGACCATATGTCACAATTTCACTGGATTTAAACTCTAAATAGGTTTATCAGAGACTCAGTGAACATTCAGCTCACAGGTGATGCCTGCCACTTCAATACAGTATAAAGAAGAAATATATTAGAATTACATATAGGAAAATATAGGAATTGCTTATTTATGAAAGTAGGTGTACAAAAAAAAGCAAGTAGGTGTACATCTAATGTTAGTGCAAAGTACTACCAGTGGTGAAATAGCGTTTACTTACTCTGTAGTTTGTTCAGAATATATGTGATTCATGATTAAAACAAACTTCTACAAGTGAATCAGTAAATGAATGCACCATCATGCATTGATTTCAGTTCTAATTTCAATCCTCCCTACATCCCTGGGGCATTATGCTACACACGCACCACAGTCTGACAACCTTAGACAAAACACTGGCTGAGGCTGATACAACCACTAATCACTACTCACCTCAATGATGCTAGTTTTTTTTTAGATCCAGACCTACTCATTTTAACTTCTTTTTTTTTTTTCAATTTTCACTTACACCTACTTCTACAACATGTCTTTTTTTCCCCCCCCAGTGACACAATAATTCAGGAGTTTAACTCTCACTTTATGTTGCTGCGTATTGTGTCAGTAGATCTGTGTGATGTGAACTCACAGGCCTAGGGGCTTCCGGTTCCCTGTTTTAATTCAAACTATTTTACAACCAATTTCATTTTAATATTAAACCATAAATCACAGCTAATTATCATCAAGTCACTGAATAGGACTGGCCTAAAATACACATTTGACATGGAATAAACGGCTGCTGAAGCTGGTAAAAATGAAGTGCGCTGAAATCACACAAAACACTGCAAAATTACATTTAATCATATTGCTTTTCACCATGGGCATCCCCTACTATTAGATCCTATTGTGGTCATTCAAAGCTTTTTGTAATGGTGTATGAGCTGATTTAAAGCCTTACAGCCTCTTTGACTGAACTCACATTTGAATTTAATTTACCCCAGAACCAACCTTTTCTTTTGACGTGCTTTTAGGTTTTTTTTTCCCCCTCTCTTTTGCTTTTTTCTGGTTCTGGTTCTCTGTAACGTTTATTAATATTTGCCTGCCCATAATTTTAATAGTTTGATCAGCCAGATATTTTGCAATTAGCTGCCATAGCACACATAGCACTAGTGATCAGCATTGACATTTTCATTTCTAGTCCAGTGTATCGCTCCATAGATGTCTGATTTCATGCATTCAAATGTCTGATTCTGGTTGAGCCACAGGGAAGTGAGCAACTTCTGAATCCTAACTATTTAATTTGACAAAGTCGGTAACTGAGGACCCAAATGGCCACCTGTAGATGATTTATTTGGCTTTCTCTTCCACTCCAGCATCTTTTATATTATGAAAAAGAGAATTAGATGTAAAAGCCCCAGCGGCCAGAGCTAAATTTACCTTCAACCAAATCACTAAAGCCTACTGGTGCTTGACAGTCAGGGCAGGTGTGCAGGCTCCTCAGCAATATCCAAGGGAGACCCGCAAGCACTGCTCACCCTTTAAGCACTCTTATTTATTATTCCAACTCACTCTCTTGTCAGCTGAAGTCGTGAGTCTCTGAAAGTCTAACAATGACTTTCAAAATCAACATTATTTTTATTTGTGCCTGAGTGAAAATTAATAATGTAATGCATGTTTTGTTGATGTACTGTTTTATTTGTAGTGGATAACTAAAACTACCTATTTACAGTAAATGCCTTCTGTTCCTGCCAATATAGATAAAAAAAATGCAATGTGGGCTTTACAGTTTGTATATGTATGGTATTTGATTTCACTTGTTGATAGTTCTAGAATTGTGCTGCTCAAGGTGGCATGTTGGAGTAGCTCTTTAGCATTCATTCTGACATATTGCTTTTGCAAACTTCAATTACTATTTTTTTTCCTGGATGTAAATGGCTTTTCCGGATTATTATTTTCTCTGGTATTGAATAATAATAATAATAATAAACTTTATTTGTATAGCACCTTCCTACAATGCCTTGCATTGACCAAGGTGCTTAACAGGACAGAAAATATAAAAACCGGTACAATAAATCAGTTAAAATAAAATAAAAGCAACAGTAATAAAATGAGGCAATGGAAATAAAAATGCTACATACTAAAATACCAAAAATAATAAAAGTTACACACTGAAAGCTTTTTTGAACAAGTGGGTCTTCAGTCTGGATTTAAACAGAGTCAGATCAGAGGTGGCACGCAGCTCAAGGGGGAGGCTGTTCCAGGCTTTTGGGCCGGCAACAGAAAAGGACCAAATACTGTGCAGCTGAAAGAATTTTTACTGAATCCTTTTTACATTTGTTATGATACATAACCATAACAATAAAGTTTTTAATGGTGTCTATTAGTGGTGTAACGGTACACGTGGGTGTACCAAACCGTTTTGGTACGGCACATTCGGTTCAGTCCACCTGCGTACGGTTTCGGTTATTTTTTCACATCTTAAATGTTATTAACGGGAGAATATGTGCGCAGCGGAACTAAATTTTCTGGGCGCATTTCAGCACGGCGCTATCATCTTGCAGCATGTGCAGCACACATAGCATTAACAGCCTAGCATGCATCTCGTTGCGGTCTCCTATTTGGGAACGTTATGGCTTTCTTGTTAAAAGACGAGCGCAAATCCAAAGCTGTGTGTCAACATTGTTTCACAAAGACTCTGCAGCAGTAACACGTCTAACGTTAACACGCTTGAAACAACGTCATCCGAACATGAATGAAGAAAAGCAGCTTGTTACAAAGACCACTAACAGCAGCTGCATTTAAACAACTTTCATCAGGTAATTCAGATCGGTCCAGAGCAATAATACAAACTGTAGAAGTTTTTAAAGCTCTGGATCTACATCTGAATGTTGTTGATGTGCCGACTTTAAAGTTTGTGAGCGTCGCTATGACATCCATCACATCAACACTTCAGCCAAAAAGTTCAGCACTTTATGAAAAAGTTAAAACTGATATTGTCAACAAGCCCTGGAGCTGATTAAAGCCCTGCCCTGATGATGATGATGACCGAGAGATTCAACCACCTCAACCGTTCAAGAAGAGGTATTTTTCTTATATTATTATTATTATTATTATTATTATTATTATTATTATTATTATTATTATTGTTATAATTATTACTATTATTATTATTATTATTATTATTATTATTATTATTATTATTATTATTATTATAATTATCCATCCATCCATCCATCTTCTTCCGCTTATCCGGGGTCGGGTCGCGGGTGTAGCAGCCTAAGTAGGGAGG
>JBBPBX010018349.1:0-32149 GCA_038048925.1 Garcialebias charrua | reverse complement strand
ATGGTTTCTGCAATTTGTACGGACGGAGCTCCAGTCATGCTGGGAAGAAAGTCTGGTTTTGGTGCGCTTGTAAAAGCCGATGCACCACACATCATTGTTACGCATTGTATTCTGCACAGGCATGCATTGGCAACTAAAACGTTGCCTCCAAAAATGGCAGAAGTATTAAAAACTGTGGTGGAATGTGTGAACTATGTGCGAAATAGTGCTCTGAGGCACCGCATCTTCAGTGAACTGTGCAAAGAAATGGGCTCTGAATTCGAGGTACTCCTGTACCATTCTAATGTTCGGTGGTTATCCCGGGGACAGGTGCTGATTCGTGTTTTTGCCATGCGTGTGGAATTAGGCCTGTATTTGCAAGAACAGCAACATTGTCATGCAGATTGCTTCAAAAATCCTGATTTCATTGTGATTTTATAGCTTACATGGCTGATATATTTGCAGCTCTCAATCATGTCAATCAGCAAGCAGAAGAAAGCCTGAAGGCTTTTTAAAAAAAACTACCGTTATGGAAACGACGAACCGAGAACAATAACTTCGCAAACTTTCCTCTTTTTGACGATTGCGTAAGTAAGATGGAAAATGTGCCTGGAATCGGAGACGTTTCTGTATCCATGGAACTGAAGCAAACAATTGCCACGCACCTGGATAAGCTTGCAAAGCCTCTCAACGGATATTTCCCTCCAACAGAGTCCTATCCAGCTTGGGTGAGACAGCCATTTACGTTTGCAGTTGAGACAGCGGATGTCAATGATGAATACCTCGACGAAATCATTGAAATTCAGCAGAGCCAGGTTCAACTGCAGCTCTTCAGAACAACAACACTCTCAACATTTTGGTGTCGACAAAATGGAAAAGTACCCAGTTATTGCCAAGAAAGCACTGGAATATTTCATACCATTTGTCACAACATATCTTTGTGAGCAATCCTTTTCGAGGATGCTGGATATAAAAACAAAGAAAAGGAACAGGCTTTGCTGTGAAGATGACATGCGAGTAGCACTTGCCAAGGTGAAGCCACGCATCTCCGAACTGGTCTCCCAGAAACAACAGCAGAAGTCACACTGATTTGCAGGTATGTAATGTGAGCAATGCTTTACTTAGGCCCCAAAAGAGTATTTTGTGTATTCAAAACAACAAAATACAAATTAAATTAAAAAAATATATATACCGGTATATATATATATACAGTATTAAAAAAAAAAATCTTCACCTGGCTAACCTGGGAACGCCATGGGATTCCCCTGGAGGAGCTGCTCCAATGGATGGATGGATGGATGTTATTCTTCAAAAAAATCCTATTTCATTTTTAATGATAAAAATAGTACAAAAATATTTTTGGGGGATGAAACTCTTATTGGGCCAGAATAAAGTTGTTGTGAGTTCATGCACTGTGTTGCTTTTGTTCTTTGAGCAAGGTGATGTTGTAGAATTTGGAAAAAAAAAAATCATATTTTATATATTAAAAAAGAGGGGTTCGGTGAGTGGCCATATGAAACTGGAGGGTTCGGTAGCTCAAAAAAGGTTAAGAACCACTGGCTTAGCATCTTTACAGGGCCACTTGTTGAAGGATCTTTCAATCTAATGGATGACATCTTTGAGGCAGATAGATGCTCAATGAATATTGAGACATATGAGGGTCTTGCAATAATCAAATCCACCCTAAAGGCTAGTCAGTGGACGGCTTCAACCATGACTATTGACCAGCCATTGAGAACATCATGTCTGTTAACATACCAGACTTATCAGAGAGAGTTGGAAAAGAAAAAGGAGATGCAACATGCAAACAGACTTAAAAAGCTGACTGAAGCAGCTGCTTCAACTAAAGTCTTACTAGGATCCGCATATAAAACTCCTTCTGCATCAGCGAACAGTCCAGGACCAGCCAGAGAGAAATTTAGGATGTGTAATCACAAAAGTAGAGCCTCCTCCTCGTCTGCAGCCACAGCTGCCTCTAAAGCAGCTCAAACTTCATCCAGGGCACTTAGCCACCAAGCTAATCAAAGACAACCATCAAAGTCAACCAAAACAACCTCTAGATCTGTTAAAACTATGTTCTTGGCAAATAGACTCTTAGCCCCCTCTGCTGCTCCAGCCTGGCCCCATGGTCACATTAGATTAGAGCATCATCTGGAACAACTAGTATCCTTCACTCATCTGCAGAAACTGTTCTTGGACCACCCATTTTCTCTAGGCCAACCAAAACTACTGGGTCAACAGGAACTGTCCAGCCTCCAAAGTAGCAGCGATTCAAGATTTCTCTTCTCCAAATCCAACCAAAAGCGTCTGTTAAAAACTCAAACAGAAGTGGTTTGGATCTCTTACAGGACTGTGTTTATGATCAAATTAAAATTAAAAACATTAAGTCCTTAAGCCAGCTTTGTGTAACTTATTCATTTAGTTGGTAATGTTGCATGTTCTAAATTACTTGCAAAAACATTGACTGAAAGGACTCTTATTTAATGTTGAGGGATTTTTGCCTGTAAGGCTAACCTTTAGGGCACAGACATTTTACATTTTGTTTTGAGTTGAAATGCACTGAAGTCTTATTGTATTGTCAGAAGAAATTGTTTGCACTATTTAAAGACACTTTTTATTAAACTGTGGCAATAGCAACGTTATAGTTCATTTCTATCACCACTATAAGTTTCAGGCTCAGGATTTTTTTTTTAACTTTAAGCCCTGATTAATTCTGGTTGTGCTTACTGACCTCGAACCGATTTTATGTGGTACACAGTGCTCAAAAATATGTCAAAATAAACTTGTTTCACTTAATGTGTCTTACAATCTGGTGCGCCTTATAGTCCAAAAATATACGGTAATTAGATAATTGACTCTTTTTTTTTACCACAACAGATCAAAATGTCTCATGTAAAAATGCTTCATTAGTGATTTATCAGAGATAAAAACAGATAATTATTTGTTGCAAAGAGCTAAACAACATTAAAGTGATTAAATTTTTAGTGAGTTTTTAAGCAATAAAGTACTTTTTTTTTTTTCATTTGACTAAAATATTACATTCCTCAGTTCTTACAAAGAAACCTCACAACTAACTTTAGGTTATGTGAGATTTAACAGCTGCAGCAGGAAACCGTTTGGTTCACATCTTTAAATAATAATTAGAATAATTCAATACTCCTGATGTGAACGTTCACATCAAGCGGCAGACCTACAGGGTCTGAAACAGTGATGATGATGATGATGTGCCTTCCTCTGCTGAATGCTAACTTTAAATGAAACAACTACGGATAAAACGCCGCCTGCAGCGGCTCTGCATATTAAATACCTCGTTTTGGAGTGAAGCTCTGAGTTTTGACATGGGCGGAAACAGGAGACGTGGAGAATGATGTCCAGTTCGCACCAACAGTGCAGAAAAAGGCATTGGACTTGTGGAGGCTCGTGTCTGGAAGCGGGCGTCTTCAAGGTGTCGTTTGGCTCCGTTCTGAAAGAGAACTCTGGTCCTGAAGAGGAGCATCGTCTTTTAGTTCATTTCTTCAGACACTGGTACATCAGTGCCCGCGGGTTCAGCATGTAGCGCTCAGAGTTGAGGAACTTGGTGAGATACTGAGGTACCTGCGGCCGCGGAGCCACGTAGGACACGCCGGGGCTGACCGCCATCACTTCGGCGATCTTCTGCTTCATCTCACGGATCTCTCTGTCCTGCTTCTTCACTTTATCTGTCAATCAGGCAAACGGAGGCATGAGGACAGGAACACTGCTGTTAAACAATCCCCCTAAAACGTCTTGTTTATGACTGAAGATTAATTCATCAAAGCTGGACAGATCTGTCACGGAGCAGAACGTCCAAATCTGCAAGAGTTCACAAGCACCACGCGCTAACCAGATTCATGACTAATGGCTGCAGAGCAGCAGTGTGAGTCATCTGGCTGCTGCATGATGAGTTACACACGTTGTGCAAGATAAAGTGACACTAACAGCCACGTGCAATGAAAGCTGGGAAATAAAAAAAATTGGATGCCAAAAAGTGGTCTGAAAATGATGCAACACTTCAACTTGGATTATATTTAATGCTAAATTTATTCACAACATTTACTCTCTCTAATGATGACAACACTCGAACAGTCGTGCAAAAACAGTGCCTTTTATACATAATGACGACAACACATAGCACTTTATTTATTTATATATATCTGCGAGTTATTTTGATGGAATGGTCGATATCCGATTTTTTACTTTATCGCTATTATCGGCCGATACCGATACCATGCTGATTGTAACGGCTAAAATCCTATATTTTAGGCTACTGGTTGCTGTTGTTCCTGGTAGGCTTCGGTTTTATGTGCACTCAATCAAGATTCACTATGCAGATCTTCATTACGACTTATAAATCATAAAGTCATTTATTTCCCTCAAAATATCCATTTACATCGTCATTTCCATTTAGAAACAAATAAATCTGCCTTGACTCTAAACTAAGCACAGTAAAAAACTGTTTGCCCGTCTCATCAGCAACACCTGAACAGAATCACACCTGCCCTTAAAGCTGCACTATGTAACTTTGTAATGCAGTCTGTAACTTTTCTAAAAATATATTTTTAACATATTTCTTCACTCTGTCACTATCTACTGACAGACTGATGTTAGACAAAGTAATCTCTGAAAAAAACTATAGTCCCCTTGCTTCTCTATCAGCATTTATAAAAACACTAAAAACACAGAGTGACCCGTCCTTAACCAGCCAATAAAAACAGAGTTTGTAACCAGCCAATAAAAACAGAGTTTGTAACGCCAATAAAAACAGAGTTTGTAATCAGCCAATAAAAACAGAGCTTGAATTTGAATTTCAGCAGAGGGATCAGAATGCTTTGCCTGTTGAAAATTTTTCTAAGTTCTGCACTCTACAGAAAGTTACACATAGCACCTTTAAGTAACCACCTTCTTCTTCTGACATATTCAGTACACAAAACTAAATACACACCCACTAGTGGAGATTAACAGAAAAACAAGATAAATGGCTCCTACACAGATAATATCGCGCATTCCTAAAAAAATAAAAATACAGCTAAAGTTTTGCATTTGGAGGAAATGTCCTGATAAATGCAAACTCAGTTTATCATTTAACAAAACAAAACAGCAAATGTTGCCGAGAGTACAATACGCAGATTTTAAATCTGGTTTTAAAAGTGTTTTCATAATGAAATTGTGCAACATTTGTTTTTAACTTTGATCTTTAAATCAAAGCCCAGAGGGGATCAGGTTTTTACAGAAGCCGTCCTCAGACTCTGGAACTACCTGTGCTTTAATATTCCTATTTTGGTTCAGATTCTCAGTCATTCATCCGCAGCCTTAGAATATAAGTCCAGTTGTTGTTGTGGAGTTTCCTCGTTTTAGTTGGATTTGAGTCGGTTTGATTGTGCTAGCTGACGTTTTTTTTCCCCGTTTGTCTTTAACCAACTTCTAACCTCGTCAACCTCGTTTTTAAACGTGTACAGAAATAAAACTGGCATTCATATTAAATGCTCAGAAGTGACTGAAAAAGTTTTTTTTATTATTTCTCTCAGTGTGCAAACAGCCCCAGTCTCCCTCTGGGTAAACGAACAGCAGCATCGTTCTTGTTCGGTACTTTAAATCCAATCCTTGTTTGCACGTCAGCAGATCCTGTTAGCTTTACTGCATTTTGAGTCAGCTGCACAAAAGATTTCCATGCCCAGACGTTTAATCTAACTACAGTACTTCAATGAAGATTGAAAGGTTGCTGAAATACCAAAATGTTCAAACAGAAAATACCACCAGGTGGCACTATCTGTAGTTTTGGGCGTTCAACTGTGGTTTTATTAAATATGCTTTAATTAATCATGGTGAGTAAAAACATCCAGGAGTTGTCTGATGGACTTGTTTGGTCTTAGTAATAGAAAGTTTTGTATTTTTAAACGTAAGTGTGCTAGAATCTTTATATTAGTGACGTTTTGGCTAAACAATTACCCCGTCACTTAAATACAAAACACACATCTGGTGAAGGTCAGATCAGACTTTTAGTACCACTGCTTAGCCTTTGTGAGTGAACCTGTGTGTAATATGCTAAATGACCACATGATGGTGCTGTTGGATCCAAATTCGCACTAATAACTTGATGGCATCTTTCCTCAAAATAAACCTATCATGTAAATATTGTACATACATGTGCGTATCATGACCTATTATTTAAGAAAAGTCTAAAAACAGAACAGTAACCTGGAGGATCTAATAAAGATTAATTTAAAAATATTACAATCACTTTAGAGACAAGTAGAGAGTGAACCTTGAGCAATCTCCAGCTGTCTGCGGGCGCCTCCCAGCGCAGAGAAGAGGTCCAGCTTGATCCGGGTCTCGGCGCTCAGGTTGTACTCCAGGTGTTGAGCCTTCTCCTGCATGGCCGACAGGGTGGAGAGCAACATGTCCGTCTCTTTCTCCACGCCGCGGTACTTTCCCAAAGCCTGAGTTCAACAACACAAACATCAGTGATAAGAACAGCTGCAGGATATCAAAACCTCCGGGTGCTTTGGTTTCCCGAGCGTCTTTTTATTCTCTCTTTTTGTTTTTTTCTCTGATTGTTCTAATGGATATAAAAGTTGACATATGTGCTCAGGGAACCAATGCACCACTAAAATAAAACAGTCAGCTAACACTTCTAGCCACCCAGTCACAAAACATATTATTACTGAGAAAATATAAAAGATTCTTGTGCTTTCTAACTTTTTTTTTAAAGGTGGCTAACACCAAGGTGACAGCTCTGGCTTCAGTCGCAGCATGCATCATGAAGAAAATGTCACGAAAATGAGACCAAATGCCACAAAATACAACGTAAACACCTGATGTCACACAAAAACAACCACTGAATAAAACTGCACACTGATGGGATGACAAAATGCAATATGTTGACTGCAGGCCAAAATAAATACACACTAATGTTCCCAATGAAAACCAATTTGCTAACAAATTTAAAGAAAAAAAAAAAGGTTGAACAACAAAAACTAGATCATGACCAAACTGAAGACACCAAAGTACTGAACCACTTGAGACTCACAGACAATCATTCCCAAGTAGAGGAAAAAGATACCTCGATCTCTCTCTCTAGATCTACCACACGACTCTCTGTCACTTGATACTCCAGCTGCAGTTGTTTGTACTCTGTTTCTAGATCTTTTACTCTTTTCCTTAACATTTGGGTTTCACAGTGCTCCTGCCTGGTGTAGGAGACGGAGAGAACATCGGTTTTCAGTTGGCAGGGGTCATCAGAGGTGGAAAAATCAGGTTACACAAAGTTTTACACTGCTCTTTATGACACGTTATAAAACTGAAGTAAATGACAGCCAAAACAGGAAGTGCTTTCACATCAAAGGCGCCTACACTAATCACCCAAAACATTATGACCACTCAATTAAGTAGATCCCCTTTTTGCTGCAGAAAAAGCTCTGATCAGCGACAGGATGGACATAAGCATCAAGGAGTGTCTTGGATTAGAGCTGCCCTTTCTGACCCGGACCCAAAGCCCGGCCAGGCCATGATAATGTGCTGGATGGGCGGGCCGGGTCAGTGTCGGGCTTTTGATTGTGTCAGTGGATCAGCCGCAATCCAATTATATGGAAACCTGGCTTGCCATACCTCCAATTATATGGCAACATGGCTTGACATACAATCCAATTACCGTACTTTTCGGCAGAAAACACACAGTTTTTTTACTCATTTGAATGTCCTGCAGATTATACGCCGAAGCGTCTTATTTATGGATTTTTTCCCATCTTTTTAGACCCATTTTTGGCTGTGATATCGCCGTTTTTCATTTTGGGCAAAAAATTGTGCAGTACCACTTTTGTCCGCTAGGGGGACACTTCCAGAGGAGTACACTGACCATTTCTAGCTCATGTGTCCGAAAAAAGCCTCCTCTGGTCGGACTGACTCTGTCGCTGCCCGACCTCCTGCTCTGGAGGTAACTACCGTACATTAGCTGTGCTGTTAACTGTGTTTTTTAGCAAGATAACTCATAAACCACACCGCGGATTTTCTTGAAACTTACAAAGCGTAATTATGTGGTGGTCATTTACAAACTGTTAGCTGCAGAAGATATTTAGAGCTATAAAAAAAATTGCTCTTTTAGCTGTTGTTAGCATTTAGCTAACGTGAACAGATACCTACTGTTTAGATAAATAGCTCTTAAACCACTCGACAGATATTTTTTAGGCTTACATTGTGTAATTATATGGGTTAATTACAAACTGTTGACCTGTATAAGACATTTGAGATCAAATTAAAAATTTTATTCGTTTTTTAAGAGAGGGAATCGTCTCGTAGCTTCGGTTTTATTTCCGTTTATATTGTTATAAATCATAAACTACTCGGTGGATATTTTTTAGGCTTACAGAGTGTAATTACAGGTAACCCCCCACTTACGACTCCATCGACCTACGAACAACGGGACCTACGAACGTATCATATTTAATAAAAATATGAAATTACTGTATTAAAAAATTTTTTTTTTTTTTTGTGTTTAAATGTTCTTAATTTCATGTGTACATCACTTTGTTGCAGCTGTGGTTGTTTTAAAGGCTTTATAAATAATAATTATGATAAAAAAGATCATTTCTGATCATTTTTGAGCAATCTTGGGCAACAGGAAGTAGGTCTTCAGTTTACACGGTCACAAATTAATGTAGAACACCGGACGCCATTTTAGGTTCAGTCACTGGGGTCTCCGGTCACAAATTACAGTAATGTAGAACACCGGACGCCATTTTAGGTTAGCTGCCCGGGAGCCGGCCGAAGACTGGTGACCAGGATGGCTTCATATGGATTAATTACGAGCTGGAAACGTCTCTGTGAACTTTGTGGATGTCTCAGGCAGCAGCGGATTTATCGCTGATCGTGCCAGGCCGCCGCGCGAACACCTCCGGCCAGGCTCTGGCCTGGCTAGCTCCAGAAGCTAACACGGGAGCTAACACGGGAGCCGGCCGAAGACTGGTGACCAGGATGGCTTCATATGGATTAATTACGAGCTGGAAACGTCTCTGTGAACTTTGTGGATGTCTCAGGCAGCAGCAGCAGCTGCAGATTGATCGCGCCGCCGCTCCAACACCAGCTCATGGCTTGGCTAGCAGAAGCTAGCCAGCTAGCTAACACAGGTCTGGAGCAGCTGCGGTGGTTCACTGGCCGGCCGCCGCGCTGCTCGGCCCGACAACAATCAACGCATGGCAACCTAAGATGTCGGCTTTGACCATCTCAAAGTAAGAAAATATATTTTTATTTATTCTGTAAATGTGAATAGCAATGTTTAACATTACAGTACACTACTGTACATGCTTAAATGTGTGCGCGCGCTCCGTTAGCATGATAAATAAAGGTTGAATGAATGAATGAATGAATAATTTAAAAAAATAAAATAATTTTCACCCCCTACCTACGGCAGAATCGAGCTGCGAACCGTTCTTAGGTCCCGAACTCGTTCGTAACACGGAGGTTCCCTGAATATGGGGTTTCATTTACAAACTGTTGACCTGTATAAGAAATTTGAGATAAAATTCAATTTTTTACAATTTATTTTATAGTAGCGCACGCGACCATTTGGAAGAAGTCAAACCGAAACAATTTAAATCCAGCAGATTTGACCATTTCGTGAATTGATTAAGGAACGGTTAAGCTCAGGAACCCTTGTGCTAAGAATTATTTTTTTTTCTCAGCAAAGAAATAATAGTTTTTACTGTGTTATCTTGTAAAATCCTTCATGCTGGCTCGCTTCTGTGGCCGCCATTTTCAGCAGGGTAAATGAGGCGCTGACGCGTCGCGTAGCGGTGACGCATAATAGATGCGTCTTATAGGGCGAAGCGAGTTATTTATGGATTTTTCCAATTTATTGACAATAATTGGAAAAAGCGGGTTATACACAGAAGCGTGTTAAATGTCGAAAAGTACGGTATATGGCAACATGTCTTGCCATACCTTCTAATTATATGGCAAAATGGCTTGCCATACTTTTCAATTATATGGCAACATGGCTTGCCTCACATTTCAATTACAGGTAGTCCTCCGGTTACAACGGTCTCGAGTTACGACGTTTCGTGGTTACAACACGCATTTCCATAAATTATTATTTTTTTGGGAAAATTTTATTTTGAAAAGCCGAATTACGCAGTTTCCGGTTTTACGTTCTAAACGTAGCGGCGGAGAAATACTGCCCTGTACTCTCTAAAAAAGCTAAGTCTGGTCCTCTGGACATTCAAAAAACAACTTGAACAGGCAGCAGCTGTGGAAAAGTAGCCGTTTTATGAACGGCGGTTTTACAACGTAAACGAATGGAGAATACGGAGGAGGGACAGAGGAACGGAGGAAATAGCTTCACCAGCATTTTAGAGTAGGAAATTAACTATTTTTTCCCTTCATTATGGCTCTCAAATGTAAATAAAGGTTGAATGAATATGTTTTTTGATAATTATGTAGGGTACTGTGTTAGGATAGGCTAAGTACTTGGTAAAATACAGTACTGTACGTATAAGGTGCAGTTTGGACATATGTTCCAACTTACGTCGAAATTCGATTTACGACGGAGCGTAGGAACGGAACTCCGTCGTAAGTTGGGGACTACCTGCATATGGCAACATGGCTTGTCTTACAATCACCAGACGCACTCAGCCATTTCACCGCGAGCTGACCGGCCTTGAAAGGGGTCAAATAAAGTTCAGTTAAAGGTTCAGTATGCAGTTTCTGTAGAACTGCAGCACTTAGAAATATTTTCAACAGGCAAAGCATTCTGATCCCTCCCCCTCAGAGCCATATGTGGCTCTGCCCCCTTGTGGTCTGTTGAATTTCAAATTCAAGCTCTGTTTTTATTGGCTGATTCAAATTCAAGCTCTGTTTTTATTGGCTGGTTACAAACTCTGTTTTTATTGGCTGGAAAATGGCGGGTCACCTTTTCTTTTTAGAAATGCTTATTTACCACCTGGAGAAGCAAGGGGACAATATTTTTTTTATTTTTTTTCAGAGATTACCTGGCTAACATCAGTCTGTCAGGAGGTAGTGACAGAGTGAAGAAATATGTTCATAAAAAAAGCTACATACTGCAGCTTTAAAGCTGCAGTATGTAGCTTTTTTTATGAACATATTTCTTCACTCTGTCACTACCTCCTGACAGACTGATGTTAGCCAGGTAATCTCTGAAAAAAAATAAAAAAAAATATTGTCCCCTTGCTTCTCCAGGTGGTAAATAAGCATTTCTAAAAAGAAAAGGTGACCCGCCATTTTCCAGCCAATAAAAACAGAGTTTGTAACCAGCCAATAAAAACAGAGCTTGAATTTGAATCAGCCAATAAAAACAGAGCTTGAATTTGAAATTCAACAGACCACAAGGGGGCAGAGCCACATATGGCTCTGAGGGGGAGGGATCAGAATGCTTTGCCTGTTGAAAATATTTCTAACTGCTGCAGTTCTACAGAAACTGCATACTGAACCTTTAAGCTTCAGATGGACTACTGCCAGTGTGCTGGTGAAGATTCTCAGTCATCCAGGACTTTATTTGTAACAAGAAGAAGTTTCGCTCTTCATCCGAGGAGCTTTCTCAATTCACAGAACACAGATGGTTTGAGAGGGGTGTGAAGGAAGTGGTTTATATTAAGAGAGAAAAAAAACCTTCTCTTAACAGAGGAGGAGGTCTCAGATTCCAACTTTCAAAAACGTGTACAGTAATGCAGCTTTAGGACTGATTCCCAGACGATTTTCACATTTGATGGGAACATAGGAGCCTCATCTGTGAATTAGACTAACAAAGACCTTAAGAAACCCCTACTGTTAAGGTGTGAGGTGTGATTTGTCAAGCTACATAGGTATGTGTGTATCTTATCTCAGCCTTTAAAACCTGATCCCCACGCTCTGCTCTTTGAATTGAGAAAGCTCCTTGGATGAAGAGCGAAACATCTTCTGTTACAAATAAAGTCCAGTTGTTTCTGTATTGAACGTTTTTTGACTACCGCCAGTGATCCATCGCCCAAATGGACGTTCATTCAGCCGGTGCCCTCCGCGGCCGTGCATGGCCGACGACCCAAACAGGTGAGATCCCAAAGCAGACATGTCAGAGCAGGGTCCATGTTTGAATAATGCAGAATGCAGGCAGAAGCAGGGGATTTAATGCGCTTTGACAGCCATGAAAGGACAAACACCCCCTCAGCTCCGATCTTCTGCCTCTTTTATTCAGCCATGCGCGTCCGCCGACCGTTAATAACTAAGCAGTCAAAGCTTAATTAAAAATGTCGGGGGTGGTTTCAGGTTTGGACTTGCAATTACTGTTAATTTGTCGGGTCAGGTGGGGTTCGGAAATGATGGCTACTGGCTGGGGCCGGGTCAGATGAGATTTCTTTGGCCCTGAATGCAACTCTATCCTGGAGTATCAAGACTTCCTGTTTGCTTCTCACTGATGCCGCCGGTTTAGAAACTCAGAACTTGGTCAAGTATGTTGGAGCCATTTCTGTGCANNNNCGTGAGATGCTACTGTTCTAAAAGACGGTGAGAAGCAGGGGTGGGTGGTGATTTTTAAAAATGGACTAATTTTACACCAACACCAAGCTGTGTCCCAACGGTGCTTTTCTTCCCAAACAACCACCCCTAAAAAATAAAATTACTAACCGAGCAACAACTCTGAGTGTCTCCAGCATCTTTCAGTTTATTTTGAAGGGAATATAAAGTAGAAACTACGTTCATGGGGAGCTCAGTTTAGTATAAGAGCGTTTGAAAACTTTATCTTCATTGCTCTGGAGTGATAATAATAATAATTAATTCAATTTATAACGCACTTTTCATTACTGAAAATCTCAAAGTGCTACACATATATTGAATGCTACACACATTCATAAACCGGTGGCGGCAGACTACCATGCAAGGTGCTTTCCAGTCCTACCGGGAGCAACTCAGGGTTAAGTGTCTTGCCCAAGGACACAACGACACATGGTGCGGGTCCCGGGAGTCGAACCGCCAACTTTCCGATCGGGAGACGACTGCCATTACCACTACACCACGGCCGCCCAAATCATCAGGGATTCCAGCCGAGTGTTTAAAAAAGGGGAATTCCTCGTTTTCACAATGTTTTAAACGTTACACAAAGGTCAAAAAAGGCGTTCAATACAGAATCAACTGGACTTTATTTGTTGCAGAAAACGTTTCGACTTCTGTCCAGAAGTCTTTTTCAATTCTGAATTCTTTATACAGGCTTGTCAGCCTGTATACAACTTCTCGGTCTCACAGCTTCCTTTCATTCAGAATTGAAAAAGACTTCTGGACAGAAGTCGAAACGTTTTCTGCAACAAATAAAGTCCAGTTGATTCTGTATTGAACGCCTTTTTTGATTTTATCATGTCCTGGACGACTGAGAATCTTCACCAGCATATTACACAAAGGTATTTACCGTCTCTATGATAGAAAAATGTATTTAAGTTATTTGAATTGCTAGATAGTGTGTGTGTTGGGGTGGTCCATTCAAGGTCAGCCGCAGAACCTGGGTGAGTAAACTTAAAATCAAGTCGAATATTCTAAGAGACATTTTATAATTACAAACAAATTTGATTTTTATTTTTACCTAAAAGGTCCATTCCTGGCAGTAAAGTGAAAACAGCAGTTTTTTAAATTACCGATATTATAATTTTTTTTCCAGGACATTTTGTCGTAACATTTCCTGTGAGTGGTCATAATGTTGTGGCATATCAGTGTACAGTATCCGTTTCATTGCAGGTAGACGAGGAGATCAAAATCACTTTTAAAGCTGCGTTAAATGAAAAGTAAACCAAAAGTTTAAAGTTTAACCGCGGCTTCAGCTGATTTTTCTGACCAGAAACAGCTGAACGTTTAGGACTTTTCCTGATCTGCATGCAAAGCTGAAGTACTCCAGTGCTGTTGATGTTCTCATCTAACTCGCAGCGAGGAGGCGAGCAAGCATAATTCAGACAAATCTATCATTTGTTTGGCTGTTCTCTCTCCACAGCATGTAATCGAAGTCAGCGGGGTACAAACGAAGATAAAAGCGTCGTCTGAAAGGACCGGCTCACTTCTGGAACACGAAACGCTCGGCGGGAGCGGTTTACCTGTTCGTTAGACTCCGTGCTGCGCTCGCCGCCTCCTCCTCCAGTTTCTGAGCCTGAAGCTCGGCCAACTGTTTCTCAGCAGAGAGTCTGGCTTCTGCTTCGGCTCTGCTCTTTTTCTCCAGCACCGCGCTGGCTTGCTTGTCCCGCTGCTTGGTTTTAGTCAGGCACAGAATCCTGCACACAGAGCATCAAATGGCCGTTAAAGCAGGCATGGAATGTAAAATATTATCTTTTGTTGTTGCTTGAGAGCCACACATTTATTAAATGTAACCAACATGTAGAGGAATGAACCAACTGTTTGAATGACGCAAAGAAATTATGTGTGTTTAGTTTTCCATTAGCATCACTTTGACATGACTGGGCCAGATGACATAAGGGCGGCTGTGGCTGAGTGGTTGGAGCAGTCGTCCTTCAATGAGAGAGTTGGGGGTTCAATTCCACCAGCAGTCACATGCTGAAATGTCCTTGGACAAGACACTGAACCCCTCATTGCCTCTGATGTGTGTTTCATCGGTGTATGAATGTGATAAAACACAATTACCGTATTTTCTGGCGTATAAGTCGCAGTTTTTTGTATAGATTTGTCAGTCCTGTGACTTCTACATGTATGTTTTTTCCCCATATTCATAACACAGCTTTTGACTGACATTTAAAAAATTTGAAGAACCACAACAGTAAAGGCCGCAGTAGCCGCTCGACGCGCGTGTGCTGTGTGCAGGCAGTTCACAGTATAGCTCAGCGTGAGGCTCCAGCGTTTTCGCTCCAAATACTTGACGTCATTTGAGCAACAGCAGGGCGGAGCGTTTACCTATGGGACAAATTGCGGTCGCTGATTGGTCATTTGCTGACACGCCTACTGAATTGATTGACAGGTCGGGTGGGGAAAAAAAAAGGCACGAGCCGGCAGCTGGCTCAGGCTGCAGCCGCTGCGGTGTTCTGTGTTTATATGTTTAAAAAAAAGTTCTAAAAAATAAAATAAAAACAGGGAGCGCTGGTCCAGAACACCAGGAAATCTGCAGAGCCTCGCGCAGCCACGCTGGACATGAGTTTAATTCACTCGTGACAAGTTCATTCATTTCCTCATCATTTCAGTCATGGAGTCAACGGAGGAGGAAGCGATCACTTGACTTTTGGCAAAAAAACTAAAGAAAAGTCCAGATCAGGGATGAAGAAGGGGAATTTAATATATTTGTGTCACATACAAAACAGTCCGGCGCCGGGCAGTTTATTGTGAGACAACGCGCTTGCGGTCGTAAAATTTGAGCTTGGCGCGTTGCCCGCGTTCAAAGGCTTGTGCCGCTGCGTTCGAACGGCGTTCGAGCGGCGTTCGGCCCAACGCAGAGCTATACTGGGGCCTTAAGTCCTCCCCGTAGGCACTCGCTTCACTCAGCTGGTGCAGGTGTAGGCATGCTGGAGAGCTAGTGGCTCTGGTCACAATGGATGGCGCAATGCTGCCCAGATGAAATGAAGCCATTTTGACCATTAAAGTGCATTTATTAAGGAAAGGTTAAACTGAGATACACCTTTGATATAATGTCGAGCAAACAAACAATTGTTGTTAGGTGTTAATCTCGTAAAATTTCAAAGAGCTGCAACAGCGAGTCCTCCTGTGTGTGTTCGCTTCACTCAGCTGGTGCAGGTGGAGGAATGCTGGAGAGCTCTGGCCGCGATGGATGGCTGGCGCCATGCCGCCCAGGCGAAATGAAGCCGTTTTGACCATTAAATAAATGCATAATAAACATGACGGGTCAACGGTGATGCATAATAAATGCAGTTTATACGCCGAAATTACTTACATAGGATTTATTTTCTCTTCATGATGCTTTTTTTGACTGATGTGACTTATACTCAGGAGCAACTTATACGCCGGAAAATATGGTAGTCTCTACAGATTCAGATTAGCTTTGTAGAGATCTAGTAGAGTGATGGATGGATGAATGGGTAAATGAGGACACAGACTGTAGTGTAAAGAGCTTTGAGTGTTTTGATAAGATGCAAAGATGCTATATAAGTACAGTCCATTTATCATTTACATGAAAACAGAGATATTTTTTAATAGCATAATTAGTCGTTCAGAACCAACGTTAAAAGTAATTCTTAAGAGAGCAACTTGGTTTAAAAACTGGAGCATTCGTTATCAAGGCTGGCATTGCTGAATTCTGTCAAACTCGTCTCACATAAGATTCAGAGCTTCTGATCGTGGGGATTTTCTTTGATGTGGCAAACGTGTCGGAGGACTTCTGCGACCGCAGGAAGCTGCTGCCATTTCACACGAGGGTTGGAGTGTTTGTGCAGGAAAAGTGGAATCTGAAACTTTAAAGCAAATGCACCAGTGGAGGGATAATTTACTGTGCAAGAACGACGAGAACTCAAAGCGTCTGAGCAGACTTTGTTAAAGTCTGTTTTTAAAATAAGACTACATTTGATCACTTAGAATTATGCAGATTCATAAGTGACACTCGTGGAGTTTTACTCGTTTATCATGATTTCTCATGGAGCTTAAAAGCTCTGTAGAAATATTCAAGTGTGATATTGATCAGTGATTAAAATCTGCTGTCATTTGTATTGTTTCTGTATTTGGGCAGCACGGTGGCACAACTGGTAGAGCGGCTGCCTCTCAGCGAGAAGGTTGCCGGTTCAAATCCCGGTCCGGGGCCTTTCTGGGTGGAGTTTGCATGTTCTCCCCGTGCATGCGTGGGTTTCCTCCGGGTACTCCGGTTTCCTCCCACAGACCAAAAAACATGCTTGTTAGGCTGATTGGTGACTCTAAATTGACCCTAGGTGTGAGAGTGGATGGTTGTTTGGTGTGAGTGAGACAGGTCCCTCTTGTAAATGAGTCCCCGTGACTCAACGAGGCTAGCCTGTATAAATAAAGGTTGAATGAATTAATAAGCTATATGTTTAGGCCTGTCTGTCTTCAGCTGTCTGTGGTTTATACATGATGTCATGACATGATGTCATGTATAAACTCCACCTGTCTGCGTCCAATACTAGCTAGCTAAAATGCTAAAAACAAACAACGCGCGTCTCAGCTTTGCTCCATCCAGCTGTACAGACAGCTCGTCTCTCCCACACTCCGCTCTGAGCAGCCGCTGCGGGCTGTGTCTCCCTTGCTCTAAACTGTCATTAGAAACACGCGCAGCTCTTGAGCTCCACAGTCGGTCCACGGACCGAGACAGGTGACCAGAGACAGATCAGTCAGATAAATGAATAACTCCTGCATGAATAGATGAAGCTGAAACACCAACAAGCTTCAGGGTCAACTGAGCACCTTGTCACAAGTTCTGGAAGTTATACTTCATTTAAAGGCAACATATATTTTGTTGTAGGTTACATTTATGCTCAACAGATCTTAAGATTTATTTTATTTAGCTGTTTTGGGAAACTACTCCTGCACTTTAGTTTTTGTGTTTGTTTTTGTTGAACTATATTTTGTGCATCTAAAAAAGCTAAGTCTGGTCCTCTGGACATTCAAAAAATAAAACAAAACAAAGCAAAAAAAAGTAGAAACGTTTCGTCTTTCGTCCGAAAGACTTCCTCAGTCTGAGTTGCTGTATTCAGCTCAGTCTTATAAATAGCACCCTCTCACAGTGTTGCACAACCAGTTGGCTGATGACAGCCTGAAACCAGTTGCTCACATGATCAAGGAGGGCCATCAGCCTAACAATGGATCATCATGTGAGCAACTGGTTTCAGGCTGTCATGAGCCAACTGGTTGTGCAACACTGTGAGAGGGTGCTATTTATAAGACTGAGCTGAATACAGCAACTCAGACTGAGGAAGTCTTTCGGACGAAAGACGAAACGTTTCTACTTTTTTTTGCTTTGTTTTGTTTTATTTTTTGAATGTCCAGAGGACCAGACTTAGCTTTTTTAGATTTTTCTACCTGGATTATTGAGCATGCATCAGAGTATATTTTGTGCAGACTTTTTCAATCTAAATAACAGACCATTTTTATTTTTTTATTTTATATAATACTGCAAAGCAACATGTTAAGTTAATTTTGTCAAATAAATACATTTGATTTCTGTTTTTGTTGTTGTTGTTGTTATATCACGAAATTTATCGTTATCGCGATAATGTTCTGAAATATCCCGATATAGTTTTTGAGCCATATCGCCCACCCCAACCCACACACAGAGACAAAGACCGCTCTCCCAGTGGGTTTGATGGAACACTCACTTGCTCTGCAGCAGCATGTTGGACTGTCTGAGGAGGGACACCTCTGGCCTCAGGCTCCTCTCGCTGTTCGTCAGGTTACAGACGTGACTCCTCAGCTCCTGCTCGCTCTGTCTGCTCACCTGCAGCTCGCCCCTCAGCCTCCGCAGCTCTGCCTCAAGCCTGGCATTAATGAAAGCACCATCAGTTTAACCACCTCCTGTCCAACCCAGCCCAGCTGAGCTGAACTCTACGGCGACGTACTTGCTCGTTTGTTCGGCGTGATAACTCTGCGCCGCGGTGGTGCTCTTCTCCTCTGCATCCCTGTTGGGGCTGATTGTTTTCGAGCTCCTCTGTTTCTTCTCGCTCCTTCCTGCAGGTGGCGAAGGAGTGTTTGTGCTGCCTCTGCGGGCTTTTGGCGAGGAGTTTTTGGCCGCCCGTGCGGCTTTGCTTCCCTGCTCCTCGTGAGGTAGATTTTCTGGGGTCGCAGATAGTTCTGATCCGGCTTCCCCGCCGTGAAGCTGGTCCTTTTGCTCAGAAGCAGGTTTGAATAACGACGATGGCCGCCGGCTCGATTCAACAGGCCGCACATCGGGTCCTCGCTCTTCGCTGCGAATCTGAAGGCAGTCCACGCTGTGCGCGTCATCGTGGGCCACCACGGCGCCGTTCTGACACTGGTACTGACTTGACTCGGACTTGAACTTCCATTTAGAGCCTGCAAAAAAAATAAAAAATATCAATTCTGCAGAGTTAAAAGCCATTTAAAATAAATAATAGCTGCACTCTTCCTTTAAATGATCTCATCTACGTTTAAATTAATTATGCACTGCCCTTTCACATGACGCCCGAAGAATATCACTGCGCCTGTGAAAATATTTATTAAAACGACTGCGGGTTTGGAGAAACATCTGGAAAAGTCATAATGAGTGATGGGAAACAAATCCAACACGCTCAAAGGTTTATTACTCATAATCTTTTGGGAGATTGTACACTTGGCAGGTCAATGAATCTGTCTCATCACTCTGTAACACGAGAGTTTAAACCAATAAGAACGAAGGAGGGAAGTCAGCTGGTAAATCTAATTACTGGTGCAGGCAGCAGCCTTACAATCGAGCTGCCGTCTGCTGTCCTTTTAGCTGAAACTGTAAAATGCATCAGTTTGTTCCGGCCTCTGCCACCTAAAGCACCTTTTCTAATAAATAAATATTGTTACCGTAATTTTCAGACTATAAGGTGCACTTAAAATCCTTTAACTTCCTCATAAATCGACAGTGAGCCTTATAATCCGGTGTGCCTTATGTATTAATTCTGGTTGTGCATAGTGACCTCGAACCGATTTTATGTGGTACGTGACGCTCAAAAATCTGTCAAAATGAACTGGTTTCGCTTAATGTGCCCTATAGTCCCAAAAATACGGTAAGTCAGCTAACTAGAACCGACGTAAAAGCAGATTTTGAGCACGACGGCTTCATTTTAAAGCGTCACCGAACGGCTGCTGCAGGTGCACAGACTTACTGCTGCTGCCATCTGTGCTGGTCTTGGAGTAAACCTGCAGACCTGGTGGGAGCGAGTGCTGAAGGAGGTGCATGTGAAAGTCGTTCTCACTCTGAACGGCGTTCTGAACACGCAGCTTAAATATGTTGGTGAAGTAGCAGGTGGCATCAAACCCCAGATAAACTACGGGGTAGCCGATGCTGAAAGTAAACAAAACAAAACAACGGGAGTTGATGTTAATTACTTCTCTCACGTTTACTTTGTGTTATTCACACCTCATGTAGCACCTCAGCCTTCACTAATCAACCAAAACGTGAAGAAGAAAAAAAAACAAGATTAATATCTATACTCTGTTTGATGCCCAGCAAAAATGCCCAGACGAAACACAATGGGTGCACAGTGCTGATTATTGTAACACTGCATTAAAGCTGCAGTATGTAGCTTTTTTATGAACATATTTCTTCACTCTGTCCCTACCTCCTGACAGACTGATGTTAGCCAGGTAATCTCTGAAAAAAAATTAAAAAAAATATTGTCCCCTTGCTTCTCCAGGTGGTAAATAAGCATTTCTAAAAAGAAAAGGTGACCCGCCATTTTCCAGCCAATAAAAACAGAGTTTGTAACCAGCCAATAAAAACAGAGCTTGAATTTGAATCAGCCAATAAAAACAGAGCTTGAATTTGAAATTGCTGGGTTTCAGATGACGTAGCAGTGACGTCACAGAATGCAGATGCGGGGCAGGAAGTAAACGCAGCCGTTTCCTTCTGTTGCTGATTCAGCATCAACATGCCTAAATTCTGTGCCGTTTACGGTTGTTGCAACCGCTCTAATCGAGAGATAGATAAAAGTTATTTTCGTGTTCCGAAAGTAGTATGCTACAAGGGGATTAATTTAAAAAAACTTACAGAAAAAAGACGACAAACGTGGATTACAACCTACGGCTAAAAACAGGAGGTGCAGAAACTGACGAGAGTCTGCAGCGACCACTTTGTTACAGGTAAGGGTCGTATCGTTTAAATCATATTTTCAGATATTTTATTGGACAGTAACTAGAAAGACAGGTAAGATATGTTATGCCCTAGCTTGTGTAGTGGTTCAACACTTGGTTGTTCCCAGAAAAAATCCGATTAGAATGCTAATGTTGTTAGCGGTTAGCTTAGTGCTAGGAAAGGCATTTACGTGTTTTACTTTAAAGTGGTGTCTTATATTTAGGTTGTCCGAGTGCAGCAGGTGATGTACATTCCCAAGACTGGGCCCCCACTGTTAACCTGGGGTACCAAAGAAGTAACGAGTGGCCACAAACAGAAGCATCCCTCCGGCGCAGGGAAAGAGCTAAGGCCTGGAAGCTTCTCTGCACTGAGGAGGCCAACAGTCTGGAAGATGAGCTCTGTGAAGAAAGCTTACCAGCCCCTGAAAACGAACGATTCAAAGGTAAAATAATAATAAATAAAAATACTATTTATTTATTTATAGAATTTCTGAACGTAATTTTTAATAATTAAATATTTGCAGATGCAGAATGCCAGACGGATCTAAGCATGGTTGACCTCACAAAGCTGGAGGATGCAGTGAAAGGCTACACAACTGAGATCTGCGACCTTAAGGAAAAAGTCTCAGTGACTAAATTTACTCCTGAAACCTTCCAGAACAACGATAAAACAAAGTTTTATACGGGACTGCCCAACTTTTTAGTTTTGATGCAAATTTTTCAGCTCTGTGAACCTTATACATCAGCATGTCATCACTGTCAGCACTCTCCAAATTTGAGCAATTTATTATGATACTTATGCATCTCAGATTACATCTGCAGCTTCAAGACCTTGCCTATAGATTTAATGTGTCAAAAGCCACTGTGTCTCGAATTTGTTTTAGAACGATTCATGTTCTCCATGAAAGATTACAATTCTTAATAGAGTGGCCTGAGCGACAAGTAATTCAATCAACTATATTTATATAAATATTTTAAGTTTAAATGATTATACATGTATTTATCATTTAAAGTAAATCAAAAGTAAATTAAATCACTAATACTGTTACAGACCATATTTGTACATGTTAATTGTTCATGAAGACAAAAAAAAAATTTACCCAATAAGGTTGAATATTTTTAATTTATTCAATGAACTCCATAACCAATCTTTGTGAATATTGGTCAGTTAAAATGACATGAGTTTTGCTATTGAAATAAAAACATTTTTCTGAAGTAGACTCATTTTGCAACATTTGTGACATATGACATTTGTATGTGCTGTTATTTAACATATTAGAACACCTTTGAAATTCACAAGCTAATCTCATATTGATTTAAATATATCATTTGATTTAACATACTTAACTTTTCAATTAAGATTATTGTAAATAAAAAACAGCTGTCATGACATGTAACAACATCACATGACCCTTCTGCAGAGTGCTTGCTACAGGTGTAGCTGAAACATGTTATGGTAGTGACAAATGTTTTTGGGGAAAAAAAGAGCAACTGTTTAAATTTGTATAAACTTTTCAAACTCCTTTCATCAACTACTCCAAATAACATTCTTGATTCTTAGATTGGTTAGTCACGTGTGGATTTCTGTCCCAGGATTTCAGGTAGGATGCAATGTGTAAAATAGTGCTGAATTTTGGGAACTGCTGTTTCCCACAGCTGGTCATCTGGCAGAATTCTTTCCACATAAATATCATTTTCACTCCATACTACAAAATCACAATATTGTACATCCACAATGTGAATCTGATCCTGGAGCTGATGGTAATAAGGATGGTTCCTATCCAGTTGTACAGAATCTCCAACCTTGACGAGACGACGAGACAAAAACCAGGCTGTCCAGCACACATCCTCAGACCGACTTCATGCTGTTTGCTCTGTGGGCACTGAAGGACAAGACAATGAAACTTAGACATAAAAAATAAATACGGTAGTCTCCAAAACATTTCAATATGATACGTTTTTAAAGATTGTGTTTCACTCATTTCACTATCCAACACCAATGTTAGAAAATGAGACTATATTTATGTCTCTGTCAACCAGGTGTGTTCCACAGGTAAGAATGTATTAATCTGGACTAAGTTTTAAAAGGTGATGGAAAGGTCACACATTTTTTAACTGGAAACAAGGCAACATCCCACAAACTGCAAGACCATCCCCAAAACTACGGCTACATGCTGTGAAATATGCAAACAACAAAGATTTGAGTAAAAAATTATAGTTGTAACATTCATACTGTGAGGTGCGCAAAGTCTGCAGTGCAGTACCCTAATGCATGCTCAATAATCCAGGTAGAAAAATCTAAAAAAGCTAAGTCTGCAGTGCAGTAGTCCAAACCTTTTGAGAAATAAATTTTACCTTGATTTCACACACCCTGGCTCCATGACAGTCACATGAAACGACTCCATCTGGTGAGGCTCCCATGTATGGCCACCTTGAGTTTAACCAGCTAGTATCTGAAGTTACAAAGAAGATACGATCACCTTGATGATACTGTATTATCAAAACAAAAAAAATCATAATATTTTCAGTACATTAACTTACCTTTTTAATGGAGTTACTGTAGATCTCTGACCTACAGTGTAGAAATGCATATGACTCAACGTTAACACATACAACTCCAGCACGAATTTGGCTTTACAGAAGCTAAATATATTATTTTTAAGTAGATCCACGCACATAGAAATAACAGGGGGCTAACTAAACTTGTTGTTAGCATTAGCGATAGCGTAGTTAGCATAGGCTAATTACTAAATAAATAATACATCTCACTACTCACCCGGGCAGAAACAAGTCGACAACCATTTAAAGCTTCTTTTGATCCTAAATGGTTAACCCAAAACTCGTCCTCGCCAGTTTATTTAGGGCTTTGGCATACTTGCTGTAATCCATTCTGCTGTGTTTTGAACTGGGGAAAATCACTTCCTGCCCCGCATCTGAATTTCGCGCCACTTCCGGGTCACGTGATTGCAACCCAGCAATTCAACAGACCACAAGGGGGCAGAGCCACATATGGCTCTGAGGGGGAGGGATCAGAATGCTTTGCCTGTTGAAAATATTTCTAACTGCTGCAGTTCTACAGAAACTGCATACTGAACCTTTAAGCATGCGTTATATAATTTTCACGGCGTATTAAAATATGCCTACCAGTGTGCAGCAAAAAGATGAGAGAGGTTGGGATGGGAGCTATTGAGATCTTTGAGTCGAAGCGAAGCCTCTGTGTACACAAGCATGATCCACAGGGACACTGTAGATATACAGATGCCCTTCTCTGAAAAGAAAAACAGGATTTAGTGGTAAAAACGCACTAAAATCATCTGAAACCAGAGGGAAAACGCTAGGAAAAAAACTCTCTGGTGAAAATAAAAAAGGTTACAAGACATAAATTGTGACCTCTCCAGATCTGAGCTCGTTTTAGGTGGACTTGGATGAGAAATAAAATATGCAGTCAAAACTTTAATTGCTTTAAAAATATTAAACATTATATTTCACAAAATAAAGAGGAGAGGGACCATCCAGCTACCGGTAGTTATCAACACAAAGTGATAAAAAAAACAGTAAAGGCACTATTATGTTAAACAATACAACAAATGTCTGCAAAGAGAAAGCCTTGCTGATTTTAGCAAAGCATTGCCAAACCACATTTTATATGTTGAATTAGGAGTTACCGGTAAACTAAACTGTTACCAAATATAAATACAGTATTTTCTGGTGTATAGGTCGCACCTGTGTATAGGTCGCACCATCCAATCATCACCAATAGATTGGAAAAATCCCTAGATAGGTCGCACTGGTGTATAGGTCGCACCACGTTTAGCTCTGCTGCAAATGTCTGCCACAGGAGCGCACAGCAAGGCTTTAAAGAAGATTAACACTTAAAAACAATTGTTTGTTTGATAAAAATTATAGCAAATATATGTCTGAGCTGAACTTTTCCTTAATAAATGAACATAATTGTGAAATGAGCTGGATTTAAAAATTTGTTTCGCCGAAAGTGATAACAAGCCATATATAGGTCGCACCTGTGTATAGGTCGCAGGCCTTGAAAAAACCATAAAAAGGTGCGACCTATACACCGGAAAATACGGTACTTCATTTAACATAAAAATAGTATAAACAAGGAGGCTTACTTTTTTATTAAGCAGCTTTAAATTGACTTTCAAAAACTTTTATGTTTGTTTAAAATTCTAACCAAAACCTAAACGTCTACAGTATACTGTAGCATTAGGGCAACTGAACAATTTAGGAGCAAAAGGCTAGCTAGACACTAAAAATATCAAGACTAGCTAAAAGTTAAATGTAGGAAATTGTATCTAAAAGGAACAAAATGGTTGCTAAAATCTAAAAGAAGCAGAACATTAAAAACTAAAAGTATGTACCCAAAGGGTAGCTAAAGCTAGCTAAAAGTTAAATGTAGGAAATTGTATCTAAAAGGAACAAAATGGTTGCTAAAATCTAAAAGAAGCAAAACATTAAAAACTAAAAGTATGTACCCAAAGGGTGGCCAACGCTAGTTAAAAGCAGCAAAACAGTCTCTAATGTCTAACAGTAACAAAACTGAAGTGGTGGGCACTATTCTGTTAACAGCTAATAGCAGAATTATTTTTTTGTTTAGCGGATTAGCATTTTCACTAACATTGCATAATAACACTAACATAACACAACTAAGCAAATTCCTAGTCTGTGAATCCTGTTCATTGACAATGGCGATAATAAACTGAATCTGAATCTGAATTAGCAGAATTAGCTTCCGTTCAATTACGTTTTGCCAACTTTAGGTCTGCTAACAAAATTTACAAGCTTGTTCCTGTCTGTTGTGGGCGTCTCTCAAAGAGTCCTTTAGGTACGCTATCGGCTTACTAATAATAATAATAATAATGTCACATTTTGTCATCTGTGTATGTTTCCATACAAGACAAAATTTGTCTCTGCATTTACGTGCACACGTGACAAGACGTGACTGGTAAACAGCCTCAACTGGAAAGAGTCAAAGATGCTTGATGCAGACTGAGTGACAGTGGTCTAAGCAGTTAACAGTTTAGCATTAGCTTCCGCTAATTTTCTTTTTTTTTTAACCTCTTTAGCGGTTTAGTGTTAGACGGTCTTATTTAGGGATGCCCAATGTGCCTTACTGCATATGCCACTTTTTGCCTCTACAACAACATCAACTACTACCTCATACATATACTGTGTACATTGACTCATACGCTGCTTTGCCACTTTGCAAATGTCAATGCTAGAAACCTTTAGTTTATTTTAGTTATACTTTTTATACTCTTTTTTTATACCACTATGCAAAAAAAACAAAAAAAAAAAAACTCAGGACAGTGTTAGTTTTACTATTTTTATGCTTATGTCTATTATTATATGTTTCAGTGTTTCAATGTTTAGATGTTTACTGTTGCACCGAGGGACTGAGAGAAACGCAATTTCGGTCCTGTGTATGTCCTGCACTGTACATATTGCAGATCTGACAATAAAGTTGACTTTGACTTTTGACTTTGACTTTGAAAAGCTAACCTTTTGGTTAGCTGTGCCCACCACTGCAAAATACCAACAAAAAGTTAAAATGACATGGCAAAAAATAGCTGAAAGTTAAAATGCGAGCTAGAAACTAAAAGTTTTGAGGCTGGCTAAAAATAAAAAGTAATAAAAAGCTCAAATTAGCAAGTGTTAGCTAAAAGCAGCTAATTTTTTGCTAAAGCAGCAAAATGCTAATTGAACGCTGAAAATACGTCACAAAAAATAGCTGAAAGCTAAAAAGGCAAAAGAGCAGCTAAAAACAAAAATGAGCAAAAAGCCTCCTATAAACAGAGTGTAACAGGCTAGCTAAAAACAGGAAAATGCTAACAAAAGCTAAAAGTAGTTGACAGCTAAAATAGCAAAGGTTAGCTAAATGCTAAAATAATAAATAAGCTAGCTACCAAAAGCCAAACAAAGAGGAATATGCTCAAGAATGTTTCAAAGAAAATGCTTGTGAAAGAATTGAAAATATTTGAATGTTTCTTTGTGATTTATTTAAGTAAAGTTATTTTGAAAAGTATAAATGTTAAAAAAAAACAAGTCATATCGCACACCTCAGCTGAGAGAGCCAAACGTTTTGATGAATATATGCAACTACCCGTATTTTCCGGTGTATAGGTTGCACCTTTTTATGGTTTTTTCAAGGCCTGCGACCTATACACAGGTGCGACCTATATATGGCTTGTTATCACTTTCGGCGAAACAAATTTTTTAAATCCAGCTCATTTCACAATTACGTTCATTTATTAAAGGGGACCACATATTCAAAATTCACTTTTTAATGTTTTTTTTACTCAACTTTGGGTATGTACTTCATAAAAAACAGTCCTAGTGCCAAAAAAATGCACCCAGTGGTTTATTTACTCTAAGTATATTTATTTATCTTTGATAGAAACACTTCGTTTTCACTTCCTGCGGTTTGTGACGTCACAAACCGCAGCCACAACCCACAACCACAACCCACCCCAACCTTTGTCCCGCCCCGTCACCTAGCAACCCCTGGTGATGCTCCACCCACTTCAGTATAAAAGAGGTGACGGTTGTTTTTCCTTATTTCATGTCAGCACAATGGCTAAAAATGTCACAGAGTCTAGCCAGCTAACGTGAGCGTTGCGAAGATTCTCTAACCCTCCTGGCCCAGATAATGGCATAGTTTTCAGATGGGAGTCTTGAATGAACAGCGATGCAGCATGTTGCAGTGTGTGTGTGTGTGTGTGTGTTGGTTTATGTGTCATAGCAGGCCAGACTACGTACCGCTAAACCACATTAACAAACCTGTGTGTGTGTATGTGTGTGTGTGTGTGCGCGCGCTGATCGAGGGAGACAGCCCCGCTGTGTGTGTGTGTGTGTGTCCGCTGCGAGTGACATCCGCTCCCTCCAGCGCGCGCACAGGGGGAGGGAGGGAGACGTCAGGGGAGTTGTACATTTATTACAGAGGAAAAATTAAAAATGACACGACAACTTGTACACGTCTGATCTGTCCCACAATAAATACGTCGCGGTCCAGTTCAGCTCAGCTATACAGGGCTCTGGGTGGCAGTAACGCGAGTTCAGACATCCTCGTCTGCCTTTGGAGGGCGGAGTTAATGTAAACAGATCTTTGAAGGGCGTGGCCACGAGATCTCATTATCATAAACCAGTCGTTCAAAACGAAAGTTAAAAATGGCAGAATTAAAAAGGGTATAATTGATTATCTAAGAATTATTTTGTGTATTAAATTGAATGAACATTGTCTGGTAACCCCACAGACATACCATAACAATTTTAAAAACCTATCTGTGGTCTCCTTTAAGGAAAAGTTAAGCTCAGACACATATTTGCTATAATTTTTATCAAACAAACAATTGTTTTTAAGTGTTAATCTTCTTAAAAGCCTTGCTGTGCGCTCCTGTGGCAGACATTTGCAGCAAAGCTAAACGTAGGTGCGACCTATACACCGGTGCAACCTATCTAGGGATTTTTCCAATCTATTGGTGATAACTGGACAATGCGAACTATACACCGGTGCGACCTATACACCAGAAAATATGGTAAATAGCACATAGTATGCAGAAAAAAATTAAGATTAAAAAGGGAAAAATAAAAACGAGAAAATAGCGTGCATGCCGAATCAGCATTTACATAATTAGCATGTGTGTACTCACCTGTGTGCCAAATATAATTGAATAATACATAGGTGCTTGCCACAAAAAAGAGCCAGTGCAAAGGAACAAAGATTAAACAAAAGATGTCCAGTGTGAAGGCAGCGAAAACAAAAACAACACAAATAACCTGAAAAACAAGCAAGAAAAACAAAGTAATTTTAGTTAAGTGCATAAAATGCATTCATTTTAAACACAGGGGGGGGGATTTGATCAAAAGCCACTGTTTGTTAAAGCTGCACAGCACAGGCTGCGTTTTCATTATTGGGGCTACTGCACAGAATATGAAAGAACACAGCAGGAGTCCTCACCAGACCGTGGCAGTGGAAAGTGGAGTACACACTCCCAAAGAAGAGCCAGCACGGCCACAAATACTCCAGTCTGAATTCAAGGATGAAATCTGCCAGCAGAACCAGCGTCCACATGGCCATAAACTTCAGGAAGGTGTACGCACTGTGGAAAAAAAGTGCATTATTTAAAACTAATAAATGCATTTCTCTGCAAGTTGATGAATTCCAGTAAGACAAATGCAATTTTTTCCATTTTCCCCCCATTTTCAGTAAATACAGTACACAACTGAGATTCAGCCAGAGCAGGTAATAAAAAAAAGCAAATGGCTCAAAACTAAACTGGAAACCAGATGTTGAACCCATAACTGAGCAGCTGCATCTTAAAAATACACTCAGAGGCAACAAAGAGCAACGACCGACCCCACGTTCATTTTATTAGGCAGCCACAAGCCAAACACAAGCTGTGGTTTCCTCCTTTGTTCTGCTCGTCCGCACACTGCCGTCACATCACCTTCTTTGTTTGGTTACCATGGCGATGTTTCATCCGGAGGAGAGAGGGGAGCACCTCAGCATCCTCCTTCTAGTCCAAATAAATATTTTCATTTGAACAACTGAGTTCATTTAAATTGAATTTTATTGGAAAAACTTCAAGAAAACCTGCATTTATTCCTTTTTTTCCCCAATTCAAAATTATGTCACTATTTAATCTGTTGGGGGGGGGGGTACGAAAACAAATAAAAGCTCTTTAAATATTGTTACTATTTTATTTGAGGCTTTTAATGTTCCTGAAATGGTGAATTTTATATTGCAAACAAGATGAAGAGGAGCAGAGAGGGACAAAGGGAGAACAAAGCAACCTATACACCTCGTAAAAGTTCATATATGCCTTATTCTTTTCTTACTGGATGAATAAATTCTTAATAATTCAATCGATAACGCAACAAAACAGGGTATCTTATAAGCATATAAGTTGAGTATATCATAAGAATATAAGTATGTTAAAAGGCAATTCTAACAATGCATTCAAGCATATTATTCCACACAAAACAGAGCGAAAGAACCAGCAATACTGTATGGCTGTATTATTAAATGTTAAACGTTATTTTATTCATCATTTTAATTGAGCAGTCTTGAAGACGAAAATGAAAATGCATTTTGGATTATTCATTTTAAATGTTATTTATGAGTCAAAACATGCAGCTTTATTTTGAAACTAAAAAGCATTTCTATTAATCCATTTTAATTTGAAATATGAGACATAACTGCTTCCATAGTATTACAAACTCCAAAAAAAAAAAAAGACATTTTGAAACAATAAAAGTGTCAGAGTTACAATAAACAATAGCTTTGTGATAGGGTGCACACTGCACAGTTAAATCCAGTGGTGGCAATCTGGAAACATTCTTAAAAACAAATACTGCCTTTTTGTGGGAGAAAGAAACAGCATGAGTGTTTTTGGAAGAGAAGTAGCCGTTAATAAATGAAGCACGAGACAAGAAGTAGTGCCTGGAGAGGAGGCACAAATGTCGCCGTTCCCTGTAAACAATGTCGGCTAAAGTCAGTTTTTTCAGTAAAAATAAATAAAAAATCTCCAGACTGGGTGGTTTCAAACGAGACACGGGTGTGGAAATGGGATGGGAGGCAGACAGGACGGCTGTAAATATATAAATATATATATATCACACAAAGACCACAACAAAGCAGCAGCTCGACGCGCAGCGAACCTTTCTGACAGCTTCTCCGTGATTTTCAGCTTTTTCATTTTCCGAAGCCTGTTGGCGTCCACATGACGTTTCTTCATCTTACGGCTTCTACTCCCTCCGTGCTGATGTCTTCACACCGCGGCGGCAGCGACGGAGGCACAGATACACAAACCGTGTTTTCCTCTCCCACCTCCTGCTTGCGGTGGACAGAGCGGGTGTTTATTATATCTATGGAGCGGGAGGCGCGAGCTCCAACGATGACGACGGCTCTGTTCTGCGCATGCTCAGTGAAGGTTGGCGCTTACAAGCGTCTACCGCTAAAGGGCAGCAGAACCGCTGTGGCGTAGTGAGATAAGCGCGGGGCTCATATGCTTTGGGCTTTCGCCTCTCCACAGGCTCGCGGGTTCGCGTCCCAGACCCGGCGAGCTGTGGTGTCTCTCTCTCCTCTGTTTCACCCTCCCCCTTCTCTCCAATAAAGGCCACTAGTGCCACAAAAATGTAAAAATAAAATAAAATAAAGGGCAGCAGAACAATACAATGCAGGCAGAAGATTTTCTTAATCCATTGTTATTGTTTTTGTTTTATTGTTTGCACAAAAAGAAACAAAAGTAAAAAAAAAAGTGCAAGAGAGGTCATAAAAACCCTAGGAGTCGTCTCCCGATCGGAAAGTTGGTGGTTCGACTCCCGGGACCCGCACCATGTGTCGTTGTGTCCTTGGGCAAGACACTTAACCCTGAGTTGCTCCCGGTAGGACTGGAAAGCACCTTGCATGGTAGTCTGCCGCCACCGGTTTATGAATGTGTGTAGCATTCAATATATGTGTAGCACTTTGAGATTTTCAGTAATGAAAAGTGCGTTATAAATTGAATTAATTATTATTATTATTATTATTATTAATTGGGCTTACAAGCGAACCCCCTTCTAAAAAATAAAGAAGAAAATCATAAAAGCTTTATACATAAACTTACATCTTACTTTAAACACACACAATTACATACCAAAGCAAAAGATAATAATTGATATTAAATAAATTTAAATTGTCAAAAAATATTAAAATAAATAAAATAACTACATGTAATGTGTTAGAAAATCTAAAAAGTTGGTTTAAACTTTCTTTTAAATAGCCTACAGTTAATGTTGTACACTGTTCCACAGCACAACACCCTGGATGCATGAATGAAAATTTAGCAACAGTGGTCATTCATCCATTATCTTTTACTTGCTTCTTCCTTTTTGGGTCACGGAGGTCACTGGTGCCCATGTCCAGTTATCAAGCCGGGAGAGGCGGGGACACCCTGGACAGGTCTCCAGTCCGTCACATAGGGACAAGCCATTCATACTCTCACTCACACCTAGGAACAAATTAGTTACCATCCATCCATTATCTTTTACCCGCTTCTTCCATTTTGGGTCACGGGGGTCACTGGTGCCCATGTTCAACAATCACTGTGCGAGGAGCGGGGTACACCCTCACGGGTCGCGAGTCCATCACAGGGCCGATTTAGTTATCATTCAGCCTAATATGTATGTTTGGGTCATTCCACCGAATGGGTGCCTTTTACGTCCCCCTGAAATTATATTTATAAATGTGTATAAAAATTAGCTGTGAAACATATTTTCTTATTAAATAAAATGTCCTGCGTGTGATCCAATTGCAAATTTAAGATATATGATAAAGATGATAATTAAAAACTACCAAGAATACTGAAGAAACAGCTTTTGTCACCTGTCCTCACTCCATAACCTTACACTTTACAATAAAACATGATAACAAATTAAAATCCTAAAGAACTGTTAATTTTTT
>JBBPBX010018348.1:0-35739 GCA_038048925.1 Garcialebias charrua | reverse complement strand
AAAGTAAAAAAAAAAATCTTTTTTTTTAATGAAATGCATACTGTACTCGTAAGTCCGGGACCTCGTAAGTAAGAGCGCTCGTAAGTCAGGGACTTACCTGTATTTGCTTGTCCTGGCCATTGCTATAATTTGCTGTGTAATAATTTGTTGACAGGCTGATAAGGTGCCGTCTTGCTGACATAAAATTTAGAATGTGTACAATAAAAATGTTGACAGATAAACGTGTACAAACTCCTGCTGGTGCTAGCAGGCATTCTGGAGCTGTGTGAAAATGATGAACTGATCTGAATGAAGATGTGTATTTTATACTGCAGAAGAAGAAGAATGTATTGTTGCTGTCAGGCAGTAAATTTGTATCTTCAGAAGGAAGAAACTTTTTGTTTAATATAAATACATTTAAAAAGTGTATTTTACAGTGTGGTCAAAAGTACAGTTTTGGCACTTTTCATTAGTGAGCCAACCCTCAAACCTCATATCTAAAATACAACATTTATGTCTGTGTGTTTCAGGAGAAAGTCTCCATATCAGCTATGTGATCGGTGGAGTTCTGACCATCCTGGCCATTCTCGTCCTCATAGCTGCGTTCATTATTTACAGGTGAGTCTCTGCTTGACGCTCAACCTTTTCATACAATCACTCGCAAGTAAGTTTGTGAGCCAGGTGCTTTGACGTTCTTGTTTTTGATCCACAGACACAAGAAGTCAAAGTTCGCTGAACCAGGAGTGAGCAATCTGACCTACAGCAACCCCTCGTATCGGACCTCCACACAAGAGGTGAAGATCGAAGCGTCACAGAAGCCTCCCATATACAACCAGCTTCGATATAAGAAAGAGGTAAGAGCCAAGATGAACGCTGAAGTCACAGCAACATCTTTCAGTGTGTTGCTTTGATTTTTGCATTTAAAGGCTATTTATTAGGTTTTCAGAAAATAGTCACACACTGGTTAGGCTGTTTTGTGGGGAGCTAAAGAGAAAATGAATTTCTCTGACTGGATTAAATGTTTTGGATTATTGTGAAATGTGCCACCCATCACTCATCTCCTCCTCTTTCTTTCCTCACTGCAGCACTCCCATCCCTACAACTCCCTCTCTCCTTTTACTTTTTGACCCACTTGTCCCGAGGAGAGGTAGCTGCACAGCATGAAAGAGTGGCTTCCCTGTCTAGCTCTCAACATTTTTAAATTTCTTTCTTGTAGTGTCTGTGTCTCTTACTGCATGAAACCTTTCATCCAAAATAACTAACACTATTGTGAGGTGTCGGAGCTCTGTGATCATGGTGATCAGTAGCATGGCAGGGTTGGTTTCACTTGAAGCCAGTATCTCACTTGGACTGCTGGAGTTCAGATGTCTGTTCAAAATTACAAGAAAATTGTATGGGGGAAAAAGTATCACATTTTCATTTGTAATTTGAGTGTTTGCAACCAGCAAGTTGTGAAGTTTTTGGAAACCACCATTTATTTTGTTCTGCATTTTGCAAAACTCTATTCTAGGTCATGCACATTATTTCATTGCCTACTCCTGCCGTCCTAAGACCGCTTTGTACCCATGTTGGCAACTGACCTCATGTTAGTGTTTTAGATTTGAACCAGTTTAGTTTATCATATTTGTTTTTAGACCTACCAGTAAGTATTGTGGGCTGTAGCCTCAGATGTTTGCTGAACAATCCCATATCTCAAGACAAAAACACTGTAATTTAAAAAATGCAGTTCTATTCTAAAATAATAACTAGGTTTGCCTTAAACACAAGCAGAAAAGGTTGTGCTATCTCTGCAAGAACCACTTCAGTAGACCCTTACTGACACTCTGGCTCATGTTTATTAATGCACCTATTCAGAGAGTCAGTTTCAGAGAGATTTATTTGTCATTTGCATCTCATGCAGTACATGTGGTGGAATGAGATTATGTACACAGGGTCCCAGTTACATCCAACAATAAAATGTAAAAGAAAAACGGTAATAAGATCTAAGATATGAGCTAAACAATACACTAAGCACTAATAGCATAAAAACATTAGGTCGAACAGCAGCATGAACATGAGTCTGTGTGAGCAGATGAGCACGAACAAACAAATAAACATGAAACAGATCAGCAGCAGTGATTTTTTTTTCACAGTGATTATTCTGGTTAGAAATTCATGAGTCTTAACAGCCTCAGGGTAGAAGCTGTTCCTCAGTCTAGTGGTTCTACACTTGATGCTCCTCAAACTCCTTCCTGAGGGGAGCGGGACAAAAAGTGTGTGTGCTGGATGAGTGGGGTTCTTCATGATGCAGGTGGCTCTCTTCCTGCACCTGGAGGTGTAAATGTCTGTGATGGTGGGGAGACTGACTCCAACATCTTCTGTGCAGCCTTCACCACTCTCTGTAAAGCTTTTCTTTCTGCAGCTGTGCAGCCTCCATGCCACACATTGATGCTGGAGCACAGGATGCTCTCCACTGCACACCTGTAGAAGGAGGTGAGGACTGAGCTTCCCAGACCAGCTCGTCTCAGCCGTCTGAGGAAGTAGAGTCTCTGATGATCTTTCTTGATCAGGCTGGTGGTGTTGTTGCTCCAGCTGAGGTTATCATTCATGTGTACACCCAAGTACTTGTAGCTGGAGACCACTTCCACTGCAGATCCTCTTATGTTCAGGGTGTGTAGGTGTGTTTGTTCCTTCTGAAGTCCACGACCATCTCCTTTGTCTTCTTCACATTGATCCATCCATCCATCCATCCATTTTCGTCCGCTTATCCGGGGTCGGGTCGCGGGGGTAGCAGCCTAAGTAGGGAGGCCCAGACTTCCCTCTCCCCAGCCACTTGGAGCAGCTCCTCTGGGGGAATCCCAAGGCGTTCCCAGGCCAGCCGAGAAACATAGTCCCTCCAGCGTGTCCTGGGTCTTCCTCTGGGTCTCCTCCCGGTGGGACATGCCCGGAACACCTCACCAGGGAGGCGTCCAGGAGGCATCCTAACCAGATGCCCGAGCCACCTCAACTGGCTCCTCTCGATGTGGAGAAGCAGCGGCTCTACTCCGAGTCCCTCCCGGATGACTGAGCTTCTCACCCTATCTCTAAGGGAGAGTCCAGCCACCCTGCGGAGAAAACTCATTTCAGCCGCTTGTATCCGAGATCTCGTTCTTTCGGTCATAACCCAAAGCTCATGACCATAGATGAGGGTGGGAACGTAGATCGATCGGTAAATTGAGAGCTTTGCCTTTTGACTCAGCTCTCTCTTCACCACGACAGACCGGTACAGCGCCCGCTTCACTGCGGACGCTGCACCTATCCGCCTATCGATCTCACGCTCCAGTTTTCCCTCATTCGTGAACAAGATCCCGAGATACTTAAACTCCTCCACTTGGGGCAGGACCTCCTCCCCGACCCGGAGAGGGCATGCTACCCTTTTCCGGCTCAAGACCATGGCCTCGGATTTGGAGGAACTGATCCTCATCCCGGCCGCATCACACTCGGCTGCAAACCGCTCCAGTGAAAGCTGTAGATCACGATCTGATGAAGCCAATAGGACCACATCATCTGCAAAAAACAGAGAAGTGATTCTAAGGTCACCAAAACGGATCCTCTCAACACCTTGGCTGCGCCTAGAAATTCTGTCCATAAAAGTTATGAACAGAATCGGTGACAAAGGGCAACCTTGGCGGAGTCCAACTCTCACTGGAAACGAGCCTGACTTACTGCCGGCAATGCGGACCAAGCTCTGACACCGGTCGTACAGGGACCTAACAGCCCATATCAATGGGCCTGGTACCCCATACTCCCGGAGTACCCCCCACAGAACCCCCCGAGGGACGCGGTCGAATGCCTTTTCCAAGTCCACAAAGCACATGTAAACTGGTTGGGCAAACTCCCATGCACCCTCCAGGACCCTGCTGAGGGAGTAGAGCTGGTCCAGTGTTCCACGACCAGGACAAAAACCACACTGCTCCTCCTGAATTCGAGGTTTGACTATCCGACGGACCCTCCTCTCCAGAACCCCTGAATAGACCTTCACATTGATGTGAAGGTTATTCTATTTGCACCAGCTCTCCAGTGTTCCACCTATTGCAAGAGTTGGAGAAAACCAATCTAAATATAGGCTGGTGATTAGAAAAAGCACCACACACCTGCTATTGCTCACTCGGCCATATCTAAAATGCCACTAGTCTTTGTTTGTATTTTTATAGTGAGGCGAGCCCGAAGTGTTGTCAAACTCTCAGCCTATTCAGGTGAGAGTGATCAAGAAATGCCCTTAACAGATAATCACTGTAAGAGAATGTGATGGTTATTTTTCACATTCGGACCAGGCAAGTGTCAAAAACAAACCAACAGATAATATAACAAACCAGTGATGGAAACACCTGGGCACATGTTCCAAGATTGTCGAAGGCTGATGACGTGAAGAACAGGACGAGCCACAGGCAAGAATGTATTCCTAAAGGAGTATGCTAGTGAGGATTTCAGTGGAGAAAGTTTAAGTGATGTAGAGGATACCTTTCATGCCTTATCTGCAAGCAATGAAGAACAACGTAGAACAATTTAGTGCTGACAGCTGACAGCGCAGCAGTTTCCCAGGTCCTGAGCACAGTGGATGGTCAATACTTGGCACATCTTCCCTCAGTCTGGTGCCATACTTTGCCTTAAATCCAAATCCCAGCATCATTGCTGACTTGTACCCCTCAGTTTGAAAATGTTCAGGTCACTGAATACTGGTAGGCGTTGGTGCAATGAAGTCAGCCCATTTGACTCTGACAAAGTTTACCCATTTTCCCTAAATGTTTTTGATTTTGGGGAACTAATGGGTGCCAACTCCCTCCTTAGCTGTATTTCCACAGAGCTGTGCAACACACCGATTCAGCAGTTGTTCATGTCACAAGTATTCTTGCCTGAAATTAGTGGTGTGAAGTATAAATCTGGCTGTCTCGACTGATCCGGACACTGTCATGACATCACAGCCCATATAGGACAGTAAAGGTCAGTTTCCAAAGCAGCAGCTTGAAAACTCAGATATTCATTTTTCAAACAAGTTTGTGTTACTTTTCAACATTTGTCACAGAACGTAGGTGTTTATTTTTTATGTCTATCAAAAAATAAAAGAGTTGCAATTCACAAAAAAATCAGCTCTAGAGTAGAGCCTAACCGAAATATACCGGTGGGTAGGGCATTTTTGGATGATATAGATGTATGGGGACCTGTTGGTGATAATGGTCCCATTATGTGCCAATATAAGCACTTCAAATGTTCACCCTAGAATGCTGGATCCAGCCATAATTGTACAATTTATCCAGCAGATGGTGCATCAAGACTACTTTCAGGCCATTGTTATTGAAGTTTCACTTTTAAGTTCAGCACAGACACAGCAGCGAGCAATACTGTGTATCATGTTGTGCTAAACATAGCATGGTGTTTATTTTAAATGATCAGTAAAATATATTAAAAAATCAACAATAGTTTCTCTTCAATCTTCCAACCTGCTTGTCATTTAGCTACGTGCCTCTCAAGTTAGCAAGCTAATGTTAGTGTTCAGTTGCACCTCCTTCATGACATTAGCTCTGTTGTCAGTACTTATAGCAACAGTCCTGTTGGACGGAGCTTCCAGTTTGTGAGAACATCCAGTGTTAGCAACGTTACCGTTGTCATCCTCACTGAAGTGCATCGCTTGTCTGAAATCTTTACTTCTCTGCAAAGAAAAAAAAACTGCTGTGGTCAATGCTACTGTAATTAGACCTTCACCAAACGGGACTGACGGTTTAAACGATGAACAGGGAAGGGTGTTTCTATAGTTTATATTCTTGTAACATAATTTATGCTGAATAGTGGAGGTTAGAAAACGTGAACGCACATTAGGAAGACGGTTATTATGACCAATGCACCACTTGTAAACCTACTGTGGGACTAATAAGCATGCATCTGATTAGCTTAGCTTCATGGTTGCTAACAGCCATGCTAAATAAACGAGGCCGGTTCCACTCACTGTTTTCTTGGATGGTTGGGGGTGGACAAAGCTCAGAAATATCCAGCCATTATGTCTGTTATCAGCGAACCCACCCCCCAATATTGGTATTGGCGATAGCCAAAATTTCCATATCAGCCGAGCTCTACTCTAGCGTTACTGAAACAAAACTGATTATGACACATTCTCTCTGAACTTTGTGTGTGTTTAAGGCCAAGTAACCATCAAGCTGTGCTGCTGCCTGTTTTCAGTTTGCTGTTTATCAATAACTGTCACGACTGAATGAGATGCTGGCTTTAAAGCTTTTCCACGAACTGCTCAGACAAATTAACAAGCATGAAAGTTTCATCTTTTCTGAAAAAGCATAGAGTAAAATAAAACGTCCTTTTCATGCCATTAAACAATTCAGTGGGTATGCATACATCACACACATCAAACATGTAGCATTTGATGTGAAAAGAAGAAGATAACCAATATAAAGCACAATGTTACAAATTAAAAGTCTGTTTGAAACAGGAGATGTGAATGCGTGTGAAACTGGTTTTGGAGTGTTCAACTGCCTGGTTGTTGATTAATCGACTTTTAACATGTTGTACAGGAAATGGATGCATCAAAGTAAATCAAAATACTCTGACAATGTCTCGATTTTCCTGAGGATGCCATTTTTCTCATTAAACTGTGTGTCCTTATCCAGGGGGGCATGGACGTAGGTTACACAAAGGAGAAGATTCGTATAGTCGAGGGCGTGTGCCTCTTGTCCAACGACGAGCTTTACTGGGACGACCTCAAACAGATCAAGCCGTCCCGCGGCGGCCTGCACACCTGCATACGCACCGACACCGTGTCCCTGCAGGCCAGCAGCGCTTCACTCGACGACGGCGAGACCGAGCAGCTCCTCCAGGAGGAGGCGTCCGAGTGCTCCTCCATAACCACACTGACCCCCTCAGCCATCACCCCGCAGCGTCACGCCCAGCACAGCCTGCCCGACACTGGCTGGGCTTCCATACGCAAACCTTCCACTGAGAGCGAAGTGTGAGAGAAGCTCGCTGCCCTCTGTGTGCTTCATAAACCATCATTACAGGACACACACACACACATATGCAGACACTGTATTCAGAGCCAGTGCAATGATTAACAGGTACAATCGGTAGCAGTGGCATGGGTAAGCTAACAGTACATATGAACCTGGTTAGAAACACAAACTACTCCTGTCTTTGAAACTAGGGCTTTGTCCTACTTGTAAACACACACACACACACACACAGAACAGTCCTCAGAGCTACCGCCTCCAGGCAAAGTGATAAACGAAGGATCCTGCTGGAGGAAGTGAATAAAAAAAAACAGACAGTATCCGGAGCCTTTTAAAGAACGGAGACGAACACTTCTCCGTACGACGTCAACTCTGCTTTGTGTGCATTCTTTTTGGGAGGAAGCTAAAACAACATGATGTGACTGCAGCACTCGCTCAAATGCCACTCGTGTGTTTATAAACGCTATTTATGAACTTTTTTTTAATTATTATTACTCTTGTTGAGTGAGTTTGCTGACTTTCAGATGACGAGTGTGATGTTTGAAGTTTGTACAGCGGGACCCGGTTGTATTTATGACAGTGCCAAAGGGTGAGGCTCCACACAGTCTCCTTGCTTGTCTCTCTCCGTGAACACGTGCATTGAGATTTCTCATTATTCCAGAACATTTAGCGTTACCGACTCGCCGTTGCAGTTTGAGACCTCAGCTATTATTCGCTCACCTACAGCCTCCAAACAAGAAAAAAACTGTACTGTAGCAGGTACTCTCGAGTGGTCAAAATGAGCGTTTTTTTTAAGTTATATTTTCTAATTCTTGGACATACTGTAGATGGTGCCAAACTTTTTTCAGACTTTTTTTTCTCTTCTGTTGTGTATTTATTATCCATACAGGAATTCACGAGTTCATGACAATTTTTTTAATTTCCTACTGTTCAGCCATGCAGCTAGTTCTGGTTTTATGTCCTTGGTTTATACAATTGATCAACATAAGAATTTATTTTATTTTATTATTCTTGATCTTTCCAAAAAATAGGCAAAACGATTATTTTGAGGTTTCCCCAACACATACATGATCTATTCTAGCAATTGCTATTACAATGTAAAGATATTTAATGTTAACTAATTCATGAATTTATTGTATTAAGGTGATAATATAATTATTTTTAACAACTTTTCTCATTTCTGGTGTTATGTTGTTTAAAAAACAATAATTTTCTCATCACTTATTGGGAAATTGTAAAAAAAATTAAATTAGCTCTAAGCAACATTATTTTTGTTGCTTCGGTTGCCATTACTATGGAGAAAAATTGCAGAACACTGTAGGTTTTTTTAATTAAAGCAACTTTTTCTGTATCATGGTTGCAATTTCAAAGTCACACTTAAATTACACTGCCTGGCCCAAAAAAGGAAGTTGCCACCTAAAAAAAAAAAAAAGTCATACTAATACTGTATTTTCTTGGACCGCCTTTACGTTCACTGTGTCATTGTTTCAATAAGCTTCTGCAATGTCACAAGATATATTTCCGACCAGTATTGCGTTAATTTTTCACCAAGATCTTGCATCACTTTACCTGCCTCTCTTCTTACCCTGATGCACCCGTCACTCTGGAATAGGGCTGAACAATTTTGGAAAATAATCTAATCGCAATTTTTTTTCTATAAATTGCGATTGCGATTTAAAATGCGATTATTTTTACTGGTTCTGCATTAATTCAGAGTCAGAGTCAGAGAGAATTTATTGTCATTTGCACCGCATGTAGTACATGTGTTGAAAACGAGATTATGTACACAGGGTCCCAGTTACATCCAACAACAAATGCAAGAGAAAAACAATAATAACATCTAGGATTAACTAAGAGAGACATCAGCTAGTAATACACTAAGCCCTAATGTAGTAATTCATATCACTAACGACACAACTGTTTTTTTTAAATCAGATAATTAATGTGCTTTTTCACGCAGAACGTTAGCTTGCTGAGCTAGCTGCTAACTGGGCACTGTCAAAACAGACCCGGTCACATGACCAGCTCGCGCTCTGTTTATCTCCCGCGGTCTCTGTGTTTCAGCCTCTAAGATCAGATACACGTTTACATAAGCTAACTTACCTGAATTTTAACTTTTATGACTTCTGTCGAGCCTGAAGCAACTGTGTTGGAGCGCACGGTCTCCTCCTCCCTGCTCTGCTCTGTTTTGCTCCGCTCAGAGCTGCGCGCGGCCAGTCGGCTCACTCCCAAGTCACGTGACCAGTCAAATTGCAGCCCGTGCGATTAGTGAATCGCGTTTTAACATATCGCGAGATAATCGCAAATGCGATTAATCGTGCAGCCCTACTCTGGAACAGGGTCAGTCTGGACTCATCAGACCACATGACCTCCTTCCATTGCTCCACAGTCCAATCTTTATGCTCCCTAGCAAATTGAAGCCTTTTTTTTCCAGTTAACCTCACTGATTAGTGGTTTTCTTAAGGCTACACAGCTGTTCAGTCCCAATCCCTTGAGTTCCCTTCTTATTGTACATGTGGAAATGCTCTTACTTTCACTATTAAACACAGCCCTGAGTGCTACTGTTGTTTTTCTTCCATTTGATTTCACCAAATACGTGATTGCCGATCACGATCATTCAGGATTTTTTTCCGGCCACATTTCTTCCTCGAAGACGATGGGTCCACACTATTCTTCCAGTTTTTAATAACAGCTCTTAACCCAATTTTAGTAGTTTCTACAATCTCCTTAGAGGTTTTCTCTGCTTGATGCCAATTTGACCCTTCTCAAACAGACTGACATCTTTTCCACGACCATGCGATGTATCTTTAGTTTCGACATGGTTGTTTAAGAAATGAGAAGCAACTCATTGCACCAGTTGGGGTTAAATAACTTGTTGCAGCTGAAAGATAATCACCCATGCAGTATTTATCCAATAGAAGGCTTGCACCTATTTGCTTAGTTAAATCCAGGTGGCAACTTTTTTGGGGGTCACACAGTGTATCTTTGTGTACACATTTCTCAAAACTTAGAACATGTAACCAAAAGTATCTGCTTGGACAAAAACTGTACAGAGGTAAATGAGAATGTGTGTTACTTCCTGATTTAAGTTTGAACCATTGGCGTCGGAAGCATTTGTAATGTGTGTGTGTGTGTGTGTGTGTGTGTGTGGGGGGGGTGTCTGTGGGTCCTCCCCCATAAAAGTTTAATAAAGTAGATGCCATTTCCTGTATTCTGCTGTATTTCGACAGGTTGTTAAACATCTATGTTTACCTACATGAGTAATACTTGATTCAATAACTATTTTAGAGTTAATGGATCATTAAGAAGTAACCTGACCAACAGCCCTCCTTGTGTGAAAAGAGAACGCTCTATTTCTCACGCATCCTATCCAACAACTGCCGGCACTAATGGAGCTCTATGCTAGCATGCAGCACAGAGGTGTCTCCTCCCTCGACCTATCGAGAAAAAAAAAAACTCAGTAATGAGTGCACTGCTCATCAGTGCACTCATTTCTGATTTTTTCTCTCTCAAGTGATCTCAGGGAAACACTGCATGCCATGTGACGAGTCGTTGTAGGCAACCAGGAAAATCCATAGTGGACATTTAGTGGTTTGTGAACAAATCCATTCCACTTGATTAATAGAATACTCAAAGAAATGGAAAGCGCTGGGTGAACTAATATTTCATGGTAAATGGGGGGGTCCAGATTAGTTTTTTTTTGTATGTTTGATGGGGACACGTGCCCTTCAGATATAATTGTTGCGACGCCTATGGTTTGAACCATCAACATTATGTAAGCAGTGGTCATCTCACAGTACAGGCAAACAGTTGGGTCACTTTGATACAGTGTGCATGCCTGACCTCTTAACACAGTTAACATACTCAAATATTTTAATAAAAGTACATATGTGTATTGCTTTATCTTTAGACTACAATTTTTGCTGTTGAGATGCGTACAAGGAAATACTATATTACTATACTGACAGCTATATCTTTTTGATACAGTAGAGCCATGTTTTTTGAAGTATCTGCTACAGCAACGTGCTGATTTGCTGCTAGGCTAAGCACTGAGGCAATGAAAGAGGCAGCTATGTAACTACAGTCTCTAATGGTTAGTTGACAGTAGGCCGACAACGTATCACAACCCAGTATCAAACTCTCGGCTCACAGTCCCTCCAACTCTGCTGCAATGAATGCTAAAACTGTACAGATTTTAATATGTAGACTAAATCATAATTTCTGTTAATATTGTGTTAATCAAGTTGTATAGTCTTTTGTACAAAGGGATTTCATGACCGTTTTTAGACTTGTATTAATTTTACTCACTGGAGAAACCTGTTTTTTTGTTGGTTTTGCTGGATTATTTTAACCACTGTGTTTAAAGTCTTGTAAATGATAGGGAAGATGCCAGTTATTTAATAGTGCTCTTATATCTTATGGTATACTGGTCACTAATAGCTGTTGTAAAGTTAACAGAAAGAGGTATTTATGATTTCTCTCACCCCCCCTCTCCCCTCCCTGAGTTTTTGTTTGACTGTCACTTGATGTGTAAATATGAAAAGTCTGTATATGTATTTCCCTGGCAGTACTAACAAGCTGTGTTTTGTGATATAGTGAAATATCCCTTTGCTATCTTTTAATATAAAATTGCATTTGCATTTCAATGAAACCTTCGAGTCCCTCGTCTTTGTACTTGTGTTCTATTATTTACAGTACTCATTTAATAGGAATAGGATGAGATGTTACTTCAAAACGCAAAATATTGAGGATACCGGTAAAGTATATCTGTTCTCTTCATAATTCTGTAAAAGCTCAAATCACGAAAGCGCAAAACTTTTAATCAGGGTACCTTGATGCATGCTCAATAATCCAGGTAAAAAAATCTAAAAAAGCTAAGTCTGGTCCTCTGGACAATCAAAAAACAAAACGAAGCAACAAAAAAAACTAGAAACGTTTCGTCTTTCGTCCGTTCCTCTTACAATGCTGTTATTGCTAGTATCACTCAGCCCTCTGTGAATAGCAAACAACATCAGGGTGCTAACGATCCATCGTCAGGCTGATGGTCCTCCTTGATCATGTGAGCAGCTGATCGGCTGTCATCAGCAAACCGGTTGTGTAACACTGTGAGAGGGTGCTGCTATTTATAAGACTGAGCTGAATACAGCTTCTCAGACTGAGGAAGTCTTTCGGATGAAAGACGAAACGTTTCTACAATTTTTGTTGTTGTTTTGTTTTGTTTTTTTGATTGTCCAGAGGACCAGACTTATCTTTTTTAGATTTTAATCAGGGTGTTTCTGCAGTAAGACACATTTAGCTTTTAATTCAATCCTTCTGTGCTTCAAGACTTCCATTTCACTTCACTGTGACAAATTTGAATCAAAAATAATGTAGATGTCATTAAAAATAACCTTTGAAAGAAATTATTGCAACCCAAAAAATGGGGCGGAATGCAAACGTGAGCACGTGCCGTAGCACGTATTTTGTCATTGGCTGTGCACGATGACTGACGGCTGATTTACCCAATCAATGCTCAGACTTCTAAACGTTTCAGCCAATCAGAAGACAGTTTTCAAAGCAGCGGTTTTCAGTTGGATTCGGTTAGCAGCACGACTCGGAGTTGGCTAAAAAGAAGCTATTTGCCAAAACTATTACTTGAAACTGTTCGGAAGTTGCAGGACTTTGTTGTAACAGTTCCTCAGGTATTGTTTAAAAGCCATCCTTGTACACTGAAGGACAGCATATAGACCCATCTATCTCCCTTGAAGAGCGAGCAGAACGGGATATGTAAGTTGCTTCTTAAGCTAACTCGGCTAATGCGCTTAAATTAATGACGACGTTGAAATACGTTGACTCGGATGTATCTCACATTAAGCGTGGGATTGAAGACGAGTTGCAATAGTGTCGTGGCGAATTTTACAAGATGGCTAACGAAAGTAGTCGATGATTTTGTAAGTGACCACGAGGTAACCTGTGGACATTTTTCTCTGTGTGTTGAAATCAAAGGGACAGTGGGGGTGAGAGTGATGAGTTGCACTTCAGCTGGGGTGTGTGGTGCAGTGGCATCAACACTCCAGCCTGAAGCATGAGAAGACAAACAACCGTGCACAGGGGCCATCTGACTCCCCCCACCACCATAAACATATTCTTATGAGTTACATCAGCTGGGTTTACATTAAGGCCTTCTGTCCTGTCAGTTTTAAAACTGCATGCAGTTTTAACATTTTTAGTAGTACTTTAATATTTATTAGGCTCAATTCAAGCAATGTCTTCAGACTGGGTAATGTGAATTATTGCATTTAAAAGTATCAGTCATCCAGTTACAAATGAGTTTTAACTTTAAGCTATAGCCTTGAATAAACGTGTTTATACATATCCGATCATTCTCAATCAGTTCATCTGGACAGTTTATTTTTAGTAGAAACGTTTCACCCTCACTCCAGAGGGCTTCGTCAGTCAGAGTAGTCCCAGCACACTGATGTTGAACTTTCTTGTCTTGAACCACTTTGGACATGGCTGCCTGCCTGGGAGGAGTCGACGAGGGACAGGACAGCCTCCAGAAACCATCTTGGCTACAGCAAACTGGTTGGTCCACTTAAGTTGTTTACTTGGTGGGATAACATCAGTGTGCTGGGACTACTCTGACTGACAAAGCCCTCTGGAGTGAGGGTGAAACGTTTCTACTAAAAAACTGTCCAGATGAACTGATTGAGAATGATCGGATTTGATACCTGGACTATTGAGAATGAACTTTCTTGTGTTTATACATAGTTCCCACACACGCCCCCAGTATTGCGCAATACCGATTTCCGCACCACATCTAAAGGCGGAAAAGGCAAGATGGTGAACAAGCAGGCGAACAAGCAGACGCGAACAACCAGAGCAAATTATACGGACAAAAACACGAGCTACCACAGCTTCACCAAGGAACAAGAGCAAAATGGCAGTGGTCTGAGTTAAATGAGTTTGAGAAAGAAATCATGGCAGACGAATCGGACAACTATTCACAAAGTAGTTACTCTGATATCATTAATTATTTCTACGAGGAGTGCACACCGGCTTCACAGCACAGAGCTTCACAGCACAGAGTTTCACAGCACAGAGCTTCACAGCTTTAAATCCAAAAAAGATGTGTAAACTGTTTCAATCAGATCTAACCAGCTAAATAAAGGTTTAACTAAAATAACACACAGCCAACAAACAGTCCAGGCTGAACACGGACCAGAACCAGCACTTTGAGTGTTACCGTGTTGGAAGTTAGCATGTCGTTAGCATCTGGAGCGGAGGGTCCGTCGAGCTCAGGTCGGACGGCGTGGATCCGTCGCGGCTGCGGGGGCACGTCCCATGGGACCGACGCGTCGCCTGCACGACTTGGCTCCCGTCCTCCTTCTCCCACTGGGACGGGAGGCCGTTGTCGCGTTAGCGAGATGCTAAGCTAACCACACAGCATGCAAGACGGTATTGCTAAATAATGAAAAAAAAACAGCTCTAACACACAGACAGTTGTACTCTAACATTGTTTCACAAAATGATTTATGTAGAATATTTTGTTTACCGGCCAAAAGCACAACTTCTTCTGAGCAGATCCGAGCCAGACTTAGAGAGTGGAGGGGCTGCAGTCGGCTTCTCCGATGAGATAAATCCTTCACGTTTACTTTTTTTTGGATTAAGTGAAACCTGCGTGTTGCCCAAACGTCTACCCGACTGGAACACCCACTGACCCAACACGAAGTAACCATTGCAATTAATTAGAAATTAACAAACAAACAAAAAACGTGAAAAATGGACATCCAGAGACTGCGCTCAAACTGCTGCTCTGCCTTCCTGTATGAGGGTCAAACCGGAAATGCCCATTATGCGACGTCACATGGGAACTATGTATTCACACAACCGTCTAATGCAATGTGTAACACAATACAGTAATGTACTTTGTAGAGATAATAGAACACTAAAAGTTAAATTTTATATTAAAAGTTCAGCTTAAAAAATATATATTTTTTTAACTTAACTTTTTATTTTTCATTCTGGTGGAAGCAAACTGAGAAACTGCGGAGCGTCGAAAGGGAAGTCTGTGCTGATTGGACCTGGAATTCTTTACTGCGCAAGGTTTGTTGTTGTTGTGTTGTTGTTGTTTTTTTAGCTGCAGTGTGTAACATCCTTGTGAACTTGGAAGGCCAAACTGGTGCCCCCAGTTTTTGGTCAAGGTGGTATCTGACTGTGCTGAGATTTGTTGGTGAGTCATTCCTGAGAGAATATCCTGAATGTTTCCAGAATGTCTTGCAACTTTTCACAAATCCTCAACTTTCTTGCACGAGTCTCAGAATCACACAGCTCTGTGCCTAGGCCTGTCACAATAAATCGGTTAAAGCTGCATTCTGCAGTTTCTGGAATACGCTGGCACTCAGAAAAATTTCAGCAGGGTAAAGCATTCTGCTCCCTCCCCCTCAGAGCCATATATGGCTCTGTTCCCCCGTGGTCTGCTGAACTTGAGATCAGCTCCGCCTCCGCTGCATGTCCTCTCGGAGCCACTGCATATTCTGTGTTTATATGTTAATAAAACGTTCTATAAAAATAAAACCATGGAGCGTTGGTCCAGCAAAACAAAAACACCCTGAAATCTGCAGAGCCTCTTGCAGCCACGTTGGACATGATTTTAATTCGCTTGTGACAAATCCATTTCCTCATTCCTGTCAGTGAAGGAAGAGGCGACCACTTGACTTTTGGCAAAAAAACAAAAAAGTCCAGCTCAGGGATGAAGAAGGGGAATTTAATACATTTGTGTCACATACAAAACAGTTTTGCATCCCTTTGCAATTCTTTGAATGAGAACGTGCCGCTGCGGGCTGGCGGGGGGGTTAGGAGCGTGAGAAGTTAGAAGCTCTGTTTTTATTGGCTGGTTAACCGCGGTGCGCTGTGGTTTTTATAAATGCTTTTATTACCACCGGCAGACGCCAGAGGACTATAGTTTTTTTCAGAGATTACCTGTCTAACATCAGTCTATAGTGGCAGAGTGAAGAAATATGTTTAAAAAATAGGTTGCATACTTAAAGGACAACACCCACCATGTTTTCAAATTGCATCGCCATTAATATGTATTAGTTTATTTAAAAATAATACAGGAGCGTTTATTTACATTGTAGAGAAATAACGCTAAATGTGTTATTTCATGATTTATAGCAGATTTTAGCAGAAGCTCCAGGAAAAATCTGCTCCTCTCCATATATGGGCATTCACGTCACTAAAGTGACTGCCTTGGAGTTACAGGCGGAGTTATAATAAGCATTCATCAACTTCCATGACCGCTGCTCTGAGCGAGGAAAAAAAAAAGCGAAGCATTTTTAAATTTTCACTAAAGTTGCCTGTTGATTAAAGGTACAGTATGCAGTTTCTGTAGAACTCCAGCACTTAGAAATATTTTCAACAGGCAAAGCATTCTGATCCCGCTCTGCCCCCTTGTGGTCTGTTAAATTTCAAATTCAAGCTCTGTTTTTATTGGCTGATTCAAATTCAAGCTCTGTTTTTATTGGCTGGTTACAAACTCTGTTTTTATTGGCTGGAAAATGGTGGGTCACCTTTTCTTTTTAGAAATGCTTATTTACCACCTGGAGAAGCAAGGGGACAATATATATATATATTTTTTTCAGAGATTACCTGGCTAACATCAGTCTGTCAGGAGGTAGTGACAGAGTGAAGAAATATGTTCATAAAAAAAGCTACATACTGCAGCTTTAATCCTGCTGTTGCTCACTGATGTCTATCATATTCTGAGCGAGCATCCACGTAGACATACTAGTTTAATTCGCTTGATCGCGACAAATTCATTCATTTCCGCATCAGCTTTTTATTCTCTCCCCCCGTGACCAGAAAGGTCGGGAGTAGGGCTGGGCGATATGGAAAAAATCATATATCACGATATGGACTTTTTTATATCACGATAACGATATATATCACGATATATACAACACGATGTGTGTGTGTGTGTGTGTGTGTGTGTGTGTGTGTACAGGAAAAATTTGGACCAAAGTTTTTTTATTTTATTATTTTACTACAGATAGTTACAATTATAAGAATGTGAACAAAAAGAACAAGGAAATTTGGACCAAAGTAGAAACTAGATCTACCTAAGATCTACCTTAATTCAAGGAGTACGATTATGGAATGACTTAATGACAAATGACAAATGTTAAGGAAGCCAAATCATTCCTTGTATTTAAGAAACTGGTAAAAAATGAATTGCTAAAAAAATAAATGAATCTAATTTAATGTGTGATATATGTGAATTGAAAATTGACTGAGTTATTTACTTATTTTGTTATTATAGAAAATATTGTTTGAACTGTTATTAGATGAATAAGGAGCAGATTTAATAAGATTTATTCTTCATCTGCTACCTTTCATTTATTTTTTTCTATTATGAATACGTTAATTGTTGTATTTCATATTATAAAATGAATAAACTAACAAACAAACAACTCCTTTTCTACTTTGGTCCAAATTTTTCCTGCAGGTGGCGGTAAAACAACAGCTGCTAATGAAACTCACGAAGAAGAAATCCGCTCTGAAGTTTGAGTAAACAAAGCAAGAAACAGAAAAGAGAAAACGTTGCGTTTGATTGCGGTTCTGTTGTGTCTCTGGTCTGTTTTGTATTGGTTAACTGGACCCGAGTTCGGACTCGGTTGGACTCTGGGTTCGTGTCCTCTGGACCCATTTTGTCTCCGAGTTTCAGCGGAGCGAAATAATGGAAGCTAACAAGGTGAGCTTCCCCCTCTTTTTGGTAAAAGTTATTCTTCTTGGGCTGCCTGTGCAGCTGTTTTCTCCTTGTTGAGACACCGGCTTCATGCGCCTGCGGCTCTGTTGCTCTCGAGTTTAACAACGTAAAGCATGTGTCGCAAACCCGCGCGTGCGTCAAACATAAAGCCGCGCCGTCATCTCGCAAAACCACAATATGAAGCTTCTTTGCGACAGTTATTTTTTTATTCTTATTTATCACGATAGAGACGATAGAAGGAAAGTAGCACGATAGACACGTTTCTATCGTCCCCACGATATATATCGTCATATCGCACAGCCCTAGTCGGGAGTACAGAAAAGGCAGCCGCGCAGCGGAGCTCTGCGCGCGCGCTCCCCCGTGCTCCCCGCAACAAGGCTGGGACGGAGCAGAGCCCTGAGTCGGCACGAATTCGGAACTTCAAAGGTGACCAGCAGAACGGGGAGCCAGAGACGCGCGGCTTGCTCCTCTGGGCAGAATGAGAGCAGCAACGGTCCGCAGCGGTGTTATAAAATAAATAATAAAGAAAATCAGAGCGCTGGTCCATATGTACACACAAATGCACCAGGAAATATGCAGTTTTATCTCCCACTCTCATAAACCTCCATGGAAACTCACTCCTGCCTTCTGGGTGGAGACGTAACTGAAGTCACATGACACTTCGGCACTCTTCGGCCGAGTTTCCGGATTCATTCGGGACTGGGTTGTTTTTTTTTTTTTTTTTTAACCCTCGCCTGGCCCAAATGCAAAAATGAAAATAGACATCATATTAAATTACAGTAATTGTCCTATATGGTGAATTGTTACTGTCATGGTGGGTGTTGTCCTTTAAGGTTTAATTGCATGATAAATGATAATGATCAACCTAATTTTCATTTATCGACTTTGTCATTTCTTCGCATCTCTCTTGCTACTGAAGACACTGGATGACAAAAGGCTCAACACCATGTTCTTCACTGATCTTTCTCCTCAAAATTAATTTTATCTGTACAAAATCGCGTTTGCACCACCTGGTGGTGGTTGGGTTAAATGCAGAGACGAATTTCGTCTTGTATGGGAAACATACACAGATGACAAAAATGTGACATTTTATTTTAAAAGCAGCTAAGAAGCAGCTAAGATGAGAAGCTAAGCTAAAAGGCCGACCACACTAAAAAATCTCCCGTCTTGTCGAAGCTCCAAAATTCACGGTTGAAACCCCGCTCCATCCATCCATTGTCTTTTGCTTATCCGGGTTGGGTCGCGGGGGTAGCAGCCTAAGTAGGGAGGCCCAGACTTCCCTCTCCCCAGCCACTTGGAGCAGCTCCTCTGGGGGAATCCCAAGGCGTTCCCAGGCTAGCCGAGAAACCTAGTCCCTCCAGCGTGTCCTAGGTCTTCCTCTGGGTCTCCTCCCGGTGGGACATGCCCGGAACACCTCCCCAGGGAGGCATCCTAACTAGGGCTGGGCCATATCATATCGTTACCGGTAATACCGGTATAAAAAGCTTGCCCGGGCAAAAATCTTGTATCATGATATGCTAATTTCATGACGTAATACGTCAGGTCGCCCCGCCCCTTAACACCCGAGCGCTTTAAACAACTGCGCACATCCCCTCCCAACAGTCTGTACTGGTGTAAAACGCTAATTAGTTACTGCTAAAATGTTAAAAACAACACGCGCGCGTCTCAGCTTCTCTCCCCCCCTGCTCTGCAGGCATAGACAGCTGTCCCCCCCTCCCGCTCCGCTCTGAGCAGCCGTGTCCTCGCTGTAAACTGTGTTACAAACACACGCGGCTCCACAGTCACTCCTGTGATGTTTCTCTGCACGCTCAATAACCTTGCTGGTTTGTAGCAGACGTTGCTTTATTGTTTAAGCTGCACAAATACACTTAACAGACTGCATGATCCTCCACCGCTCCGTTCTCTGACTTTCTTTCACACCCGAACCTGCGCGCCTACGTCACGCTCTCACTCGCGGTGCATTCACTGGCACTCTGTAATATACATGCACAACACTGCTGTATACATTACAACTCCATCAGAGACAGATCAGTTAAAAAAAATGAATCAGAGGAATGACACAAACTTCATTTTATTTAGGCTAGTTGTTTTAGGAAACTACACCTGCACTTTAAAAATGATTGTTATTTAGATTGGAAAAAGTCTGCACAAAATATAGATTAAAAAAACACCACAAAAACTAAAGTGCAGGTGTAGTTTTACTTGGAGACTAAATACTTTACTAAATAAAGTAATTTCAGTAAAATTACCTTGTTGTTTTTAAAAATTGTATGTAATACTGCAAAGCAACATGTTAAGTTAATTTTGTCAAATACATTTGATAATTTTTTTAGGTTATATCACGAAATTTATCGTTATCGTGATAATACTCTGAAATATCACGATATAATTTTTGAGCCATATCGCCCACCCCTAATCCTAACCAGATGCCCGAGCCTCCTCAACTGGCTCCTCTCGATGTGGAGAAGTAGCGGCTCTACGAGTCCCTCCCGGATGACCGAGCTTCTCACCCTATCTCTAAGGGAGAGTCCAGACACCCTGCGGAGAAAACTCATTTCAGCCGCTTGTATCCGAGATCTCGTTCTTTCGGTCATAACCCAAAGCTCATGACCATAGATGAGGGTGGGAACGTAGATCGATCGGTAAATTGAGAGCTTTGCCTTTTGACTCAGCTCTCTCTTCACCACGACAGACCGGTACAGCGCCCGCTTCACTGCGGACGCTGCACCTATCCGCCTATCGATCTCACGCTCCAGTTTTCCCTCATTCGTGAACAAGACCCGAGATACTTAAACTCCTCCACTTGGGGCAGGACCTCCTCCCCGACCCGGAGAGGGCACGCTACCCTTTTCCGGCTCAAGACCATGGCCTCGGATTTGGAGGAACTGATCCTCATCCCAGCCGCATCACACTCTGCTGCAAACCGTTCCAGTGAAAGCTATAGATCACGATCTGATTAAGGCAATAGGACCATATCATCTGCAAAAAACAGAAGTGATTCTAAGATCTTCTTTTTTTGTTGAAAACCCCGCTCCTTCGTGTAAAATTGTTTTTCTCTGCAAAAAGAAGCTGAGGGCTTCATCAATTACCTTTTACCCACTTCTTCCATTTTGGGTCACTGGGGTCGCTGGTGCCCATGTCCAGCAGTCACTGTGTGAGGGGCGGGGTACACACTGGACAAGTCACAAGTCCATCACAGGGACACGGAGACAAACGACCATTCACACTCTCACTCACACACCTAGGGACAATTTAGAGCACATATGTCAAAGTCCCGGCCCGCAAATTAATTACCGTGTTTTAAATTATGTCTGCGCCATCAGGTAACATCTAGTTTCTTTTTATTCGGGGACGGTTTATTAATGAGAGTTTTGGATGATTTACTGTCTTAAAATGATATGTCGCTGACGCGACCGGTAATGAGCCGAGATAGCAGCTAACAAACATTAGCCGAGAGCCCGGAGCAAACACGTTGCTAATGATGTATTTTTAAATTATGTCTGCGCGATCAGGTAACATCTGTAGTTTCTTTTTATTCGGGGAGGGATATTAATGAGAGTTTTGGATGATTTACTGTCTTAAAATGATATATCGCTGACGCGACCGGTAATAAGCCGAGATAGCAGCTAACAAACATTAGCCGAGAGCCCGGAGCAAACACGTTGCTATGTATGTATTTTTAAATTATGTCTGCGCCATCAGGTAACATCTCGTTTCTTTTTATTCGGGGAGGGTTTATTAATGAGAGTTTTGGAAGATTTACTGTCTTAAAATGATATATCTCAGACGTGACCGGTGTCAGGGACTCTTGTTAGCCAAGATAGCTTCTAAAAAAAATTAGCCGAGAGCCCGGAGCAAACACGTTGCTATGTATGCATTTTTAAATTATGTCTGCGCCATCAGGTAACATCTGTAATTTTTTTATTCAGGGAGTGTTTATTAATGAGAGTTTTGGAAGATTTACTGTCTCAAAATGATATCTCAGACGCGATAGGACATGCTCCGCCATTATTATTTAAATGCACGTTGGAGCGTGCCTTCCCGTTGTCACGTCAAGATGACGTTTTGCGGAAATGCGCAGATTTTTAGGGGCGTATCCCAGAGAAAAAAACTACCATAACTTGGAATAAAAATTTAATATATTTATAATTTATTATGCAAAAACGACCAGAGCTCAATGATATAAGATATATATGTTCTGACAAATATTCAAATTTACAAAATCATGTCACAATCCCTTTNGAAAGCTATAGATCACGATCTGATTAAGGCAATAGGACCATATCATCTGCAAAAAACAGAAGTGATTCTAAGATCTTCTTTTTTTGTTGAAAACCCCGCTCCTTCGTGTAAAATTGTTTTTCTCTGCAAAAAGAAGCTGAGGGCTTCATCAATTACCTTTTACCCACTTCTTCCATTTTGGGTCACTGGGGTCGCTGGTGCCCATGTCCAGCAGTCACTGTGTGAGGGGCGGGGTACACACTGGACAAGTCACAAGTCCATCACAGGGACACGGAGACAAACGACCATTCACACTCTCACTCACACACCTAGGGACAATTTAGAGCACATATGTCAAAGTCCCGGCCCGCAAATTAATTACCGTGTTTTAAATTATGTCTGCGCCATCAGGTAACATCTAGTTTCTTTTTATTCGGGGACGGTTTATTAATGAGAGTTTTGGATGATTTACTGTCTTAAAATGATATGTCGCTGACGCGACCGGTAATGAGCCGAGATAGCAGCTAACAAACATTAGCCGAGAGCCCGGAGCAAACACGTTGCTAATGATGTATTTTTAAATTATGTCTGCGCGATCAGGTAACATCTGTAGTTTCTTTTTATTCGGGGAGGGATATTAATGAGAGTTTTGGATGATTTACTGTCTTAAAATGATATATCGCTGACGCGACCGGTAATAAGCCGAGATAGCAGCTAACAAACATTAGCCGAGAGCCCGGAGCAAACACGTTGCTATGTATGTATTTTTAAATTATGTCTGCGCCATCAGGTAACATCTCGTTTCTTTTTATTCGGGGAGGGTTTATTAATGAGAGTTTTGGAAGATTTACTGTCTTAAAATGATATATCTCAGACGTGACCGGTGTCAGGGACTCTTGTTAGCCAAGATAGCTTCTAAAAAAAATTAGCCGAGAGCCCGGAGCAAACACGTTGCTATGTATGCATTTTTAAATTATGTCTGCGCCATCAGGTAACATCTGTAATTTTTTTATTCAGGGAGTGTTTATTAATGAGAGTTTTGGAAGATTTACTGTCTCAAAATGATATCTCAGACGCGATAGGACATGCTCCGCCATTATTATTTAAATGCACGTTGGAGCGTGCCTTCCCGTTGTCACGTCAAGATGACGTTTTGCGGAAATGCGCAGATTTTTAGGGGCGTATCCCAGAGAAAAAAACTACCATAACTTGGAATAAAAATTTAATATATTTATAATTTATTATGCAAAAACGACCAGAGCTCAATGATATAAGATATATACAGGTAACCCTCGAGGTACGACACCTGCGACCTACGGCAACTATTAATTTCATGTGTATAGCACTTTGTTGCAGCTGTGGTTGTTTTAAATGGCTTTATAAATAAAGTATAATTATTAATTTTACGTTTTGATAAGAAATTAATCGTATTTACGCAACTTCCGGTTTCCGCTCGCCACTTCCGGTCGCCATTTTACAACTGTACTGCAATGGAGCTCCGGAGGCTACTGTCAGCTGGCTCCGTGTGCCCGATCAGGGTTGCCTCATACGGATAAATGAGCTGGAAACACTCGGTCAACTCTGTGGACGTCTCAGGTCCGGAGGAGCAGCCGCGGATCGCCCCGCGATCGGCGGCCACAACGCCGCCCGACATGCTAACGACAGCAGCTAACAAAGCAGCTAACACAGGCGAAGACACCGAGCCGACATGCCGCGGAGGATCCATCTGCGGCCGGGAGCTCGCCGCAAATGTCCGCCTGGCAGTCGGGGCCACCGGCTCAAAGTAAGACATTATATTTTTTATTTATTGTGCAGTTCTGTGCGTGTTTATGGCCTTAGTATGTCTGCTTGTTCAGTCTCATGCCATTAAATATGTGTGCGGCGCTCCGTTAGCGGTATAACCGCGACCTATGTCAGAAACGCGGACCTACGATAGGCATGTGTTTTTGGTCCGCGAGGTACGACAAAATCGACCTAAGTCACACACGTAGGTCCCTATCCCTGACGTAACTCGAGGGGTTCCTGTATGTTCTGACAAATATTCAAATTTACAAAATCATGTCACAATCCCTTTAAGAAGATTAACACGGTAAAAACAATTATTTGTTTGCTAAAAGTTATAGCTGACATTATAGCACAAGTGTTCCTGAGCTTAACCGTTCCTTAATAAATTCACGAAATGGGCTAATTTACTGGATTAAAATTGTTTCGCTTAAAGGTGAACTATGTAATTTCAGCAGGACCCTGGGAATTTTGGAGTTATAGATCAAACTTTCTTTAAAGATATGTCTGCTTCAGGATTTTTTAGGCGTGGTTTAAATGTGACCGCGTTTCGTCACGCGGTCTAAAGCCCCACCCCCTGCAGCTCCAGCCGTATAAATTCGTTCTTCGCATCGGTGGAGCAATTCACTTGCGAATCGCAGATAGCAATAACATAGATATTTTGTTCATTGTTAGCTAGCTAATCAATTATGCCTCGTTCCTGCATCTTCCCTGGATGTCGCAATGGTCAGGGCACCCGCTTGGTGACTTTATTTTATTTATTTTATTTACTTGATCTCTGCTGCTGTCAGCCGCGGACACACGGAGTGGACCTCACATCCCCCGCCCGCAGCCACTGTTCCTTTCCCCAAAGTGAACGTGAGGCCAAACCCTCTCAGTCCGCTGTCCTTGTCCAGAACCACATATGCGGCTGAATAATCCGGGTCTGTGTGCTGCAGCAGGACACACCGTCCCCAGATCACAGCCACTGACACAGAGTGGACCTCACGTCCCCCGCGCGCAGCCACTGACAGAGTGGACACACCGTCCCCCGCGCACAGCCACTGACAAACAGAGTGGACACACCGTCCCCCGCGCACAGCCACTGACAAACAGAGTGGACTCTGTGGACTCAGGCTGCCAGCCTTCGCGAACATCTTCAGGGGGCAGGACACGGGGGCAGTACTGCACTGAAACCACGCCCCCAGCGTTTCAGACCAGGGCACAATCATGTTTTTTCATTATTTTTGTGACTTAATTTTATAAGGAAAACAATGTTTTTAATCAGTCAGATTTATATGGGTGATTAATAACACATATTTATGCCGTGTGACAAACTCAAAACACAAATTTAATTTCACTTTACACGGTCTTTAAAAAGTCTTAAAGTTGAGTTGTTGAAACCTGCAGAAACCCTGGAAGGGAGGCCATCTATAAAGGGAAGAAAAAAAAATCATATCGGAGTGAGAGGATGACTGTAAGGTGAGAAGGGAGGCCATCTATAAAGGGAAGAAAACAAAACCTACGGTAAATGTTCAAATCAGCTGGATTTAAAAATCCGCGGTGTGGTTTATGAGTTATCTTGCTAACAAAAACAGCTAACCTCACAGCTAAATGCAGCTACATCCAGAGCAGGGTGCGGGCAGCAACAGAGTCAGTCCGACAAGAGGAGGTTTTTTTCGGACACATGAGCTAGAAACGGTCTGGAAGTGTCTCCCTAGCAGACAAAAGTGGTACTGCACCATTTTTTGCCCAAAATGAAAAACAGCGATATCAGAGCGAAAAATTGGTCTAAAAATTGGGGGAAAATCCATAGATAATACGCTTCGGTGTATAATACGCAGGACATTCAAATGAGCAAAAAAACTTTGCATTATACACTGACGAATACGGTAGATGTGACTTAAATGAAGGTGCAATGTGTTGATGGATTTTTCCAATTTATTGCCAATAATTGGACAAAGCGACTTATAGAAAGGTGTGTGTTATCAGGCGGAAAATACGGTACATATTGTATATTACTGTATGTATATACTGTATAATATACATAATATTTGAACACTGCAACATTGTCATTGTTTTGATTTTGGTTCCCTTTTGTTTTCATGTGTGAATAAAGCATTGGGAATGTGTCTGTTCAGTAAATATCACATAAAAAATAATGTTTTGGGTATTGTTTTATACATTTGAATAATTGCTTCTGTTAAATTATTTGTGTTCTTCAGGACGGCCTGCACACATGTAGGGGTACAGGGTACAGTCAGATTTACTGAACTGTACTCTACACCAGATGTAAAATGAGCAGGTTTTATACTGACACAAATTATCATCAATTATTCACGGGTTCTCTCTTTTTCGGATTGATCAATAACTTTTGTGACCAGATAAGATGTAAGTGACATGAAACATTATTTTCTTTGACCCAGCAGAACTGGAATCATTTACAAATCATTAAAATAGTGCTGGACGATAATTCAATAACGATAAATATTGCGATATACTTTTATTCAATAACGATGATATGAAGTTCAAGCATATTTTCGATATTTCGATAGGATTTTACGTTTCATTGACGTTTTTCTGTTTCTGTTCGGGTTGCAGCGGCTGCTTCAACAACCCGCCCGGACAGAAAAAGCTGTGACACAAAACGTGCGTGGTGACGTCGTTGTTACGCAGCGCTCACTCCAGCAGCAGGCGTTAGCGGTAGCAGGCTAAAAGCTAAGCTAGTCTCCAAAGCGCGTTGTTTTCCTTCAAAACGAGTCAAACGAGTGCTCATGACCGTCAGAATGTGACTGAACAAAGTTTCACAAGCGAAGAGAAAGAGACGACATCACTGATGAGAGGAAAGACTAATTCGTCGGTGTGGACGTAGTTCGGTTTTGTTAAACTGCAGGTCTCATCTGCAGCGAGTCTTACTCGGTTTCTTTATTTTGCAAAACGTGACGGAGTCGTTCTAACTAGCGGTGGGAACATCTAACTTGTTTAATCTGAAGAGTTTCCACTCGATAGAATATGATGAGAGTCAGAAGATGAAGAACAATAAAGTTTGAGCCAACGTTTCCCTGAAACTACGACGTAAACAAACAGCCCCAGCAGCGCTGCATGTTTTTTTTATTCAAAATAAAACAAATTCATCAGAAGAAAAAAAAACACTGAATGAAAATGTGCAGAAAGACGAAAATAGTGTTATAATATCTGCCCCTTGTTTAAAAAATACAAAAGAACTACAGGTAGTCCCCGATTTACGAGCGCTCTGATCTGCGAGGTTCCAGACTTACGAGCTGCGAATTTTTGGAAAAAACGAAAAAAATACTGAGTTTTCATGTGTTTTTTCACCACAGTTAGTTAGTTAAGCATATGAACACACGTTTCCGATCATTTTTATGCACTCATAAGCAGTTTTTGGATGAAAATAGAGTGTTTTTAGTCGCGCTAGCGAAAACCGTTCCAATTTACGAGCGAAATTCCGGATTTACGAGAGAAATGGCGGCCGTTCCGAAATACGAGATTTCCGGTTTACGAGCGCCTCGTTGTAACGGATCTCGCTTGTAAATCGGGGACTACCTGTACAAACAAACAACAACCTTCACTTACCTGCACACACCTTCCCAACAACTTTGATTTAATCATCTTTTAATACATATAGTTTTAGAAATGTTTATGGTGTTATCAAGTCAACACAATCCTGTTTCCTGATTTACAACTCAGCTCCTTCAAACTAGTCCTAAATGGAGGTTTTACAAACATTTACATTCCCTTCAGGGTTTAATAACTTTAAACAATTTTTAATTGAATATTTGGGGGGTAATTTTTTTTAAGTTTTATACATGACTTGTAAAATACTATGTTCAACCAAATCATAAAATTTTAATAATTTAAACTGATGAAATATTTGTTGGGTGACCATAGCACTTCCTACTAATAATTCTTATAGCTCTTTTTTTAATAAAATAAAAACAGGGTTTGTAATAGTTTTACATGCTTTTCCCCAAACTTCAATACAACAGATTAAATATGGAACAATCATTACCTTATACAATATATTCAAAACTTTGTCATTCAAAAACTATTTTACTTTATACAGTAATGCAATTGATTTTGTTATTTTTATTCTTAAGTAATTTCCATGAGATGTCAGCTTCTTATAAATAACAACACCCAAAAGTTTTATTTAATTAACTATGAATTTCAATGCTGTAAATTTTAAAGTTCTTGTTTAAAGTTAAAACTATTAATATTGACACAGTTGAGAATTTTATGGCAAGAAAGTTCATGCTCAATAATCCAGGTACCAAATCCAATAATTCTCAGTCGGGTCATCTGGACAGTTTCTTTTTTATAGAAACTGGATGGAGGATGAAACGTTTCTATAAAAAATAAACTGTCCAGATGACCCGACTGAGAATTATTGGGTTGAGAAGTTTATGTTTATTTGATGGTGATTTCCATCTTTTTGGAGGCTAAATACAAATACTGTACAAGGTGAACAATAATGTATTTGTATAGTTTATAGTTTTTTTTAGGCTTTTATATTGTTTATATCGATATCGAATTATATCGTTATCGACCGAAATTAAGAACTATATCGTGATAAAAATTTTGGCCATATCGTCCAGCCCTACATTAAAATTACATCAACACCTGTACATTGATTGATCGATCAGATTCATATAAATTAAACTTCAGCACAGATGAAATCACGCGTCCGTAACTTCTAGGAACAACGGAACAAAGTTAAGAATCTTAGAATAACTTATATCTGCAGGCACGTTAAACTTAATATTACTGGCCAATAAAGATTTAGGAGAATAGGAGGAGGAAGGAAAAGAGAGGGAGAGTTATCTTGAATGTTTCAACCAGAAACACAGCAAACTCTTTGGTCAGCGTCCGCTAGACTCCCGTCCGCTAATGAACATCGACTTTTACCTTGCGAAGATTCTCTGTCCCAGCTCCGGTAAAGTAGTCTAGCCTTAAACGTGCATGGATCATCCATCCAGCTACATTTTGCAGTCTTCCAGCTTGTTCATTCTCCAGCGTCCCGCTGAGGTCCGCGTCAACCGATCCGAGGTAGCGGCACTGGTTCCGGTTTTGGTTTTCAAGATAAAATATTCCTTGACTGGAAAATTCATTCACAGCTTGGAGCTGTGACGCTCGAGGCGGACTTATAGCGACGTGCCATAAATCCTTAGTTGATGAACGAGTCTTTGACTCATGACTCAGTTCATCCAGCTGTTAGGAGAAAGGTTAATTTCTCCACTTCTCCAGTAGAACTCTGAGCAGCGCTCTCAGCAGAACTGGAAGTTTGAGGAAGTGAAGTCGTTATGAAGGGAGATTGACATCAGCAGAACTCACTCTGTTCATTGGTTAGCAACCAGGAAATTAGGAGGAGTTCAACCGAAATCAGAGTTTATTAGAAGTCAGAAGAGAAGGTCAGTGACGAAGAAATTGTTTAGAGAAAGACAGGGAGTTGTCATCATCATCAACTTTATTCAACAGACTCGTGGTCCACAAAAAAAAAACATAACAGGCACAACACATACAGAAAGAATAAAAAAGAATTTAAAAAATATAATAAAAATAAAATCTTATAAAAGACTTTAATACCAATGATTCCACAGAGCCGACTGATATCTTAGTGCACTGACAGAGGGATGTGAAAACATTACAATAAGACTGTTCATGGAGCTGCACAAACAACGCATAAACTTGTACTGTACATCAATTTCCTCATGAGTGCCTGAAACGTTCAGACGTGCATTACAAAACATTTCACTTGCACTGCCGAGTTGTTTTAGATAACAAGAGAATCCAGGCGCCAGGTTTATGATTAAACTTGATTACTGTTTCTAACTTCTAAACAAAACGGAAAAGTGCAATTTGACATGTCCTTCTACTTTAAACAGTTTTGATTAATATGCCCACATATTAAATAATACACCATTTGAACATTAACAATGACCATTCAGCATATTGAAGAATAACACTGCTCATGCAAATACAGGGTATCCGCAGGGTTGTAAAAGGTAGTAAATAAAATTAACACAAATTACGGCCATTAAAGGGGACCAAATGTAGGATATATAATTTTTTGTGGTTTATCTGTGGGCTATCCAGACCATTTTCAGTCAATTTTATACACAAAATAATGCTTAGATAATAAAATATCCCCTTTCTAATTCTGCCAAATTTCACTTCCGTTCTAAACGACCGGTTTATGAATAATGAGGTCTGAAAGCCACGCCCTACAAAGACCTATTTACATTAACTACGCCCTCTGTAACAGCCAGTATCTCTAATATGTTGTTATTTTAAAATTAGCTCTTTTTTATTACTCATTTGACTTACTGTTAGTGCTAGTAGCTTAAGATAACTTACCAAAAGCCCTCTGCGCGCGCCGCCATTTGCAGCTCCTTTTTTTAGCATTAGCCCACCTTCGAGGCTAATGATAGCTAATGATAGCTTTTCCTCCTCCGAGCGGGCGGTGTTAGCTCCGCTCGTTGCATGCGGCGCTTTTGGGAGCTGCTTCAGTCCACACACAAAGTTCACAGAATGTCTCCAGTTAATTTATCCGCATGAGGCAACCTTTGACCGGACCCCCGGACCTCAAAAGTCAGTAGCTCCCAGCAAATCCCGCACGCAGATGGTGTCTTCGCCGGCGGTCTGCAAAACAAAAGGCTTAAAAAAAAAAGGGATGCCGCGACCGGGAGGCGAACCCGTGACCTTCGGATGACGAGTCCGGTTCACTACCTCTGGGCCAACCGGGCAGTTATGCAAAAAGCAGTCTTTCATCGTATAAGAAATAATCACAACCACCTACATTTAGAACGCTGAAGTTTTGATTAGATTTTGATGAAGTGAAAGGTATTCTTAAAATAAATAAGTTGCTAATCTGAAAATATATCGATCAGTGGTGCTTGATGGTACAGACTGTCGCCCCGCGAGAGAGTGTGCACAGTTTTCTGCCGGTTGCGCGTTGGGAGCGATATTACACTAAAAATTGAACTAAAACGTAAAAATAAAAATTATAAAGTATTATTATGTCGATGTATACAGGTGGTCCCCGACTTACGAGCGAGTTCCGTACTTATGAGTTGCTCGTAAACCGAAAATTCGTACATCGGAACCGCCCGCAGTGGCTATCTCGTAAAACCGGAACTTTGCTCGCAAATAGAAAAAAGACGCTAGCGCTGCGGCGCACACCCGTTTATCAACATGAGACTGAACAAGCGTACATACTGATCCTTAAACATGCACAACACTTTATTTACAAGCAGTTAGCTAGCACATTACACCACACATTCATCTATAAACACATACCTGTACAGTTTTTTCTGTACAACAGTGCTTTTCTCCGCCTTTTGTTTTCACACGACAGACACGTCGTCTCTCGCCCCCCCCTCCGCGCGCTCTATGTGCAGTCAAAGTGCAGTGCAACTGTCTAGTCCAGACAGAAAGGACTGTTAGTATCCTAACTTCATACAGAAAAAGTTTTAATAACTTACCGAAAGCCGTCTGCTTGCGCCGCCTTCAGCTGCATCTGTTAGCATTAGCACCCCCGAATCCGCAGCTCCGGGCAGTCCGGTTTATCTGCATCTCCAAAAATGCTGTCGGCTTTGTTATTCCAAGTTAGCTCGTTGTCCCCCGATGTCTTCGGCTTCCAGTCCGACATCGAGGCGAGCTCCAGGGACCTCTGATCGCACAAAGCCGGCTGTCGAAGCAACAGCTCTGGTGGGGTCCGGTTTAGCATGTTAGCCTTAGCTCATACCATGAGCTGCTGGTCTCGCGCGGCGCTGTGGGAGCGCTCGGCGGAGCGATCGCGGCTGCTGCTCCAGTCCTGAGACATTCACAGAGTTCAGGGAGTGTTTCCAGTTAATTTATCCGTATGAGGCATCCTCTTATGGGAGAAACAGTCTTCCAAAGCCAGCTGCCGAGACTTGAGCTAATGATTGTAAAATGGCGGCTCCGCCATTTTACATTCATTAGTTCCAGTCAGGCAGCACCGAAATAACAGTTCATTCATTAGTTCCAGTCTCGGCAGTACCGGAAGTACCGCCTCCCCCGCAGGAAGTTGTTCAAAAAAGCACGAAATTATTTTAAAAAAAAAATGATAATAATGATACTTTCCTTATTTATAAAGCTATTTAAAACATTCACAGCTGCAACAAAGTGCTGTACACATGAAATTAAGAACATTTAAACCCACAAAAAAAAAAAGTTTTTTTTTTTTAATTTCTATTTTTATTAATTATGATAATCTCGTAAAGTCGAACGCTCGTAGGTCAGGGCGCTCGTAAGTCGGGGACCACCTGTATATCTAGTCTCACCCCGATTTCTCCGAAACAAAAGGCTTTAAAAAAAAGGGGGGGAAAAAAGATGCCGTTGACAGGATGCGATCTCCGCTCTCCTGCGTGGCGCTCAAGTGTCGTAACCGCTCAACCAAACTGACAGTTGTGCAAAAGTAGTCCTTCATCATATAAGAAACAAGTCCAAACCGCGAGAGTGTGTGTGCACAGTTTCAACGAGACAGAGTTCATTCAAACAAGGTAATAAAACATTCTGGTTTTACTCGAGATGTGCTGCATGGCTGGAGCAGGGCAAACCCCTAGCCCCCCGGGGGCTAAATAAATGAATAAATAAATAAATAAATGACCGCCAGGTCAGCTCCTAAACCGCTAGGCAACCGTGACATCTTTTATACTCAAGTGGGTGGAGCATCACCAGGGGTTGCTAGGTGAGGGGCTGGACTCAGGCTTGAGGTGATTGGCTACGGTTTGTGACGTCACAAACCGCAGGAAGTGTGAAACGAAGCGTTTTTAATCACAGACAAATAAATCTACTTAGAGTAAATAAACCACTGGGTGCATTTTTTTGGCACAAGGACTGTTTTTTTATGAAGTAAATACCCAAAGTTGAGTAAAAAAAACATTAAAAAGTGAATTTTGCATGTGTGGTCCCCTTTAAAAAGTAATAAACGTCATCCGACGAGGTCTTAATTTTATTTTTTTACCTACACTATTTTTCTTGTTCTGTCGGCTAAAAAAAGTCTGAATTTATTTATCTTTTCTCATTTTATGTTCGAGTAGGACCTGCGCTAAAACAATGGCGTCATATCGTCGGTCAGTGTGCGTTCGCACCTACAGCTGGCCGAGGCGAGGCTTATATTGATGACATGTCTGTAAAAAGAAACAGGAAAGAGGAACGCGGCTTGATCCTCAGACATTTAACAAGAAAAGTACCCAAACAATTATTTTTTAGCTCGAAATTATAGCAAAGGTGTGTCTCAGTCTATCATTTTCTTAATAAATGCACTTTAATGGTCAAATCAGCTTTATTTAAAAAAAAGTTTTGCTGCCCCTGTCCTCCGTGAACGCGCAGAGGATGAGAAACAGGAAAGAAGAACGCGGCTCGTTTCTCCGACATTTAACAAGAAAAGCACCTAAATAATTGTTTGTTGGCTCGAAATTATAGCAAAGGTGTGTCTCAGTCTATAATTTTCTTAATAAATGCACTTTAATGGTCAAATTAGCTGCATTTCGCTGGGGCGGTGCAGCTGGATTGACGGCTCCAAGCAGAGCAGAACAAAGGTGGTGAGAATATGGCAGGCCGATTGAGTCATTAATAGCTAATTAAGATTCTCAGTCATCCAGGACATGGTAAGTTCTAAAAAGTGCAAGAAAAAAACAGTATAGTATAATAGTTTATTAAATAGTATAATAAATAAACTCCAGTTGTTTTTGTCTTGAACTTTTTTAATTTGTCATTATAGGCATTAGGCACGTTTTCCTATTACATGATACAACAGCCAACCGCATGCCATACAACTATTACTACTCTGGGACCATCAAGTACTGCTGTTTTTTTTTGTTTTGTTTTGTTTTCAGTCAGAATGAATGTAAACTGTCATATCTCAGTCAAAAAATGGTTTATAAATATGGGAAAAAATCCATAATTATGTCACTTTGGCCTATAAGTTGCAAGGCATGTAAATTGTGCAAAAAAAACTGTGACTTACAGGATAAAAATATGGTAGTTATTATTTTTTCTCCCTCTCTTTTTGAATTGTGCATGTGTTCAGTGTTGAATTATTTTAACTAAACTGTTCTGTTTTCAAGTTTACAGTTTTCGTTTGCCATTAGAGATCTGTTGTGTGTGGGAACAATTAAACTTTTTGTCTTGGGTTAGATTTAAATGACAAGTAGGTCAGTGCTTTTATTGAGGCAAGAAGCAACTTGATGTATCCAGTAATGGGTATAAAACTACATTTACTACCAAAGTTTAGGAAGAAAATGACAGTAATCTATCACTTTACAATTAGTTGCTCTGAACTGAAATACAAATGGTAAATGGAGCTTATTTATATAGCGCTTTCCAGCCCCCTGTGAGGAGCCCCAAAGCGCTTTACAATACCAACCATCCACCCATTCATTCAGACATTCATACACCGGTAGTACAATACAAGAAGTTGCCGCTACGGTTGCAGCTCAGTGTCGTGATGGTATTAAAAAATATTGTGATGGTATTAAAAAGGTATTAAAAACTATTAAATTTAACTTAAGAATTTCTGTATATACCCTGAAATAACAAATGATCATAAAATGACAGGTTATTCTGTTGATATATTTGAATTAGAACAAAATTAAAGAGTCTCTTGTGATTAAATTTTTGTCTTTGATTCAAATTAATGGAACAAAACTGTTAATGTCCTTCACTGCAGGTTTTCAGAGAAAAGGTGATTAACTGAGAGGTTCAGTGAAAAGGTGTATCACTGGGACAGTTCAGAGACCAGAGTGTGGTCCACTACATACGACAAGTCAAATCCAGACTGGGCTCCTACATTGAAGTTGACTGGTGCACGCACTCCTAGAAAGTCAGCAAAGGAACATCAAAGATCTGAGTCAAAGCTGAACAGGTATACAACTTAATGTCACTTTTAATAATTACAATAGTAATTATAAACATTATTACTTTTATAATTATATATTTAGAAATGTCATCTTTAAATCATTGTAAAATATAATTAAGTTGTTTTTGAACTTGTAAAAATGTGTGCTGTAGTAATGTGATCTGTTTTCAGCAGCAAAGTTGTAGTATTATTACTTAGTCGCAAACATATACTGTATATCCATATACAGTACATATATATATTTATGTTTATATTAATTATAGGTACAGACGAGTGAAAGAAAGTTCGCTCAAAGGAACAGCTCCAGTGTGCGCAGGCTCTCCTAGACCTCTGTGCAGTCCCTGAACCTGAGGTTTTGGCTACACCAATCTACCAACCTGAAGACAAGGAAGCAGTTCCAGTGTGTGAAACGGTTCAGCAGCAGCAAGAGGGTGCAAATGACTGTACACAGGGTTTCCGTGGGGGTCTAAAAAAGTCAAAAATTTCAAAATCTCGATTTTAGGGCTAAAAAAGTCTTAAATTTGCTGAATTATTGTGTTGAAGTCTTAATTTTTTTTGAAGAGGTCTTAATTTCGTGCGCCGTCATAATCCTGCCTCAAGCGCTCAAAAAAAAAAAAAGCTTCCTACGTGAGCTACGTGACAAACATGCAACGTATTGCAGCCAATCAGTTTTTGTGAGAGTCCATGTCAGGTGATCGTCAGTGGGCAAGAATAAAAGAAGACGACGACATCAATAACAGCAGAAGAAGAAGACTGCGTGCTGTTGCTAACATGGGGAAATGCAAATTTAACTACACTTGGCTTGATAGGGATGACTTTAAGGTTTGGTTAAAGCCTTCGTTAAACAGCAACTTTGAGGCCTACTGCTGCGTATGTAAAAGACACATTAAACTCGGAACGTTGGGTGTACGAGCATTAGAGTCACATTCAAAAAGTGGCAAGCATGTTAGCGCTGTGAAAGGCCTGAGACAGACGACCGCTATTAGCCAGTTCTGCTGCTCTAGCACTAGCACTGGTTCATCTACTCTACCTCAGAGAGACAACGGCTCAGCAGCTCCTGTTGGCGACCTTCATGTTGTCTTCGGGTCAGAGGCTACATTACGAGCGGAGGTTCTCTGGATTCTCCACGTGATAACTACCGGTAAACATCACTCATACAG